>JASCZW010008418.1:0-51170 GCA_034211315.2 Aedes japonicus
CGAACATCTATTTATTCCCGTTAATGGATTTTAGTTTAGCTTCAAAATATAGAGAACGTGCTGATTACTGGCAATTATGCAATCATTAAGCCAGTGGTCTTTCTGAAGAACTTAGATAGTCTATATTTTTTATTTGATGATTTGTTTGTTCAGGCTCAATCCTAATCTTATCTAATACAAAGCAATACAATACAGAGTTCTGGTGAGTGTGAGCATTTTACTGGAATATCTGTAATTTGAAAATGAGAAGAAAGATTAGTACTTTCCATTTAATTTCAACTACCTTTATTGCTTATCTTGACACATACGAGTATTTCGTCTACAATGTATTATTTATATACTTAGTGCACTACACTGAAGATGTCTGCATAATCTAGACGAAATACGCGTATCTGACAAGATACTATAAGCGTACAGGTAGTTGCAATTAAATGGAATAATAATCTCTCCTTATTGTCTAGTTACAATGCAGGGTAAACTTTTTGTATTTTTCACCAGATCATCTTCATAAAAACACATATGAAGATTTCCTTCATTGTGCAGAACAAATTTTATCGCAACTTTCTCCTGAAGTTAAGGTTCACATTTACGGTGACTTCAATCAACGCCTTGCTGACTTTATTATGAACTCCAGAAAATGAAAGTATAATACTTACAGTCTTGTTGGCGATAACGAAACATTGCAGCTTATTTTCTGATAAAACAACTAACCATTGAGCTTAACCAGATTTATCTCATTAAAACCAACAGAACTGCTATCTAGTGCTTTATTAACTAATATTTACGAAGATTTCTGCGTAACTGAATCATTGACTCAATTATGGAAAAAATGAAGCATTCCACACAGTAATAGAATATTCACTTTTCATACAATATACACTTTCCAATAAAATATCTGAGGATGTTTATAATAATTAATGCAGATTATAACAACATTAAATTCGAATTCAATTTTGTGGACTGGCATTCAATATTGAAGAACGAAGAAAATGTCGATATTGCTGTCAATAAATTCTATAACATAAATAATTGTACGGAAACTCCTCAAAAAGAAGAAGACGCCAAAGAAATCCTAAATATCCAAATTTGTACGATAGACACATAAATACCTGACAAACTGCAAGCAAAAATTCATAAAATTTACAAGAAAAACAAAAGCGAAGAGTATTTAGAAAATTATCTTGACATATGCGATCAATTGAACTTGGCCAGTATATTGCACTGGATGAATTTAATTCAAAAACTGAACTAGAAATAATGTTTTGTCCAGAGCGCTTCTTCAACTACGTAAATACAAAGTAAAAATCATAAAACTTTCTTACGAATACGTGTCTTGATAAAACTTACTCGGTAAATAATTGCAATGTTTTTGCAACTTTCTTTCAAGAAAAAATCCGAGTGTTTTCAAGAATTATTATCGTGAATCAACTCCATGCGCAGGATATTTGACAGGCTCTGGAAGATTACGATGCCTCTAAGGTTCAGGTCTGATGGACTGCAATTTGTAGACTTTTAACTGAACGATGGACTTTTCAAATCTTCACTGTCAAACTGTTAACTTTGCAATTCCCCGGAAAAATAACACATAATGTCAACCCGAAATCAGAACATTTTAAATTTAAACTAGGTATAGTTGACGAAACAAATAAATAAACAAAATGGGCCTTCTTTGCCGCTACGATCGTACACAACATACACAGTTTACCATATACACGACATTGATTTGACCAGTAGTTGTATAAAGCCAAGGAATATGGTTTGAGAATCAACTTCTTGATGGTATCATACACACAAAGCTGCAGCATATTGCTGCACACCCAAAATATCACTAGTTATGAAGTTTAGAGCTGCTTCCTCCTCAACGTTCCCATCGTACTCAATTGACTCGTCCATTTCTTCAACATCCAGGTCGTAATCAATGAAATCAGATCCTTATTGAGCATCATATAAAATTCTGCCAACTTTGAGTTAGTTTGTTTCATTGTTGGTGGTGATGGATTGGTGGATGGGTCTATTTCAAAAGTTTTTACTCATAATATTTCGTCTTTTAAGGCTTTGGCAGCTTGAGAAGCATTGTAATCATATGCTGCCAATGTTCGCAATACAAACTTGGAGTCCATTAAACAAAATTTAACTAGCTATACACTTCCTAAGATATCTTTAATAAGCAATCTGGTAAAATGTATCACGAAAAGCTACACAACTTGTTTTATAAAGTCAGAAACTTACGAGGGATATGGATGTAATGTCGGTTTATGGGTACCAAATTGGGTCTAATCATGGATGCAAGTTCGTCCCATTCGATTGATTTTCTATAAAATGCAATCTTCGTACGGGTTTCTTCCTGATTTTCTGATTTAAGGCTTTCCCAGCTGTATTCGCTCTACCCAATAAACAATTTCACAAACCAAACTGTACTTAAACTGCTAAAAAACACTTAAGTTAGTTTTAAACATGATTTAGCGGTCATTCGACAATCAAAACATTATAATTCGCTCTACACAGATTTTGTTACTTTAATTTGTGTTAAGATGAGCCATATGAACAACATTTAACCGGAACTCAGACATTTGTATTGTAAATGTTACCAAAAACAACATTTTTACTACGCTTTTCATACAACAGGCCATATTTGGGAACATAGAAAAAAATATGTCCCTTACATTGGGTCCACCGTTTGCTTGTTAAGTCATTGTTATTTTAATTATGTGACCTGTAAGTTCATAACATGTGACTATATTCTGTACATCTTGGCTGCACTATTCGGTTTAAAGGTTCAATTTCGGCAAATTTAGATCATTGGAAGATCGTATAGATAATCTGTTCAGCTTAACCAGTGAAATCATGATGCCCCAAAAGTTCAAGAAATCGAATATTACGTGGAAGTGAACTACTATAAATTGATTGATTATGTCTCAATTGCTTTGAAATCAACCGGTCATCCTGATAGCAACATAATTTTGTTGATTATCGAAGAAATAATGACATATTTGGTACATAGGCCGAATCAAGGAGCTAGGCTAACATTACATCCCGTTACCCTATTTTTAGAATAGTAAATATAGGGTACACTCAGTAGCAAAAAAAAAGCCGAGCAAAATTTTCCTTCCAAAAAACGCGTTGTTCAACTTTCTGTCACTTTGTCAATTATCAATATTTTTGGCTGAAAATTTTACAACACTATAATCAATGTATAGACCTTATGTGACCAAAGTTTCATGTTGATAAATGTTATAAATTTGAAGTTATCATAACATATGTGAAAAAAGTCATTTTTGGACATCGCAATTTCAAAAATCCGTTTTTCTGTGAAAAATTGAGATACCGTATTATTAATTTCTCCAAAGCTTAAAACAGCACATAAAATTATGTGGACAAAATTTGAACTGTTTCCATCATGTCGTTTGGACTACAGCTGGCGTCAAAGTTGACGCACCAATATGAGTATTTCCCCTTTTCACCCGATATTGACCTTGCTGAAATATCGGTGCAAAAAAAAAGCCGAGGTGTCAATTGACAAAGTGACAGAAAGTTGAACAACGCGTTTTTTGGAAGGAAAATTTTGCTCGGCTTTTATTTTGCTACTGGGTGTACATGTATCAGTTATTACCGTACATTCTTATTATGGTGTGTTCTAATATAGTCTGTGGGAATACCATACCAACACACGATAATCGAGTTATTTAGCCATAACTAGTATATCTCCTAGACACTGGAATCGGTTATGACGATTTTTTTCACGGATTTTTTGCGCTGATGTACCTGGTATGTGGTAGAGAAATGTTTGCTCTTTCATATGGTGTTGTTGGATTGTGTGGTAGTCTTGTGGTATGTGAGTGATCTACGATTATAGCCATTGCCCACAGGCCAAGATCATAAAGTACTCGAGAAGAAATCATATAGCGTACGGAGACGTACCCGTTTTTCAACACTATGGGTTTTGTTGGTCGGTTTTACGGTTTTATGCGGTTTATACGCCGTTCACAGGAGTCGCGTATAAATCAACCCAGTGAATTGTATATATGTTCAGCAATTCAAAAAAAACTGAGTCTCAGAATTGTTTAACAGTTGGTAGGCTTGTTGCCTATCAAAAAATTATAAACAGATATATTTTTATTGTGGCACTCTAATGATCAAAAAACATAAAAAAATAGAGTGATCGTTATCGTGGTAGGGTGGCCCGAATCATTTATTTTTAAATAACTTTTAAAATTATTACTCTGGAACCAGTGTACTGATTATTAAATACCAAAGAAAAGTTATTTTGATCTGGATTTTAGGAAAAATGTAAACATAATCAAAAACCACAGAAGTTCGCTAATTAGGGTTTTCTAGTTGGTGGTTCGGTAATTGGGTAACGATCCAATTAAAAAGCAGTCATGCGTCAAAACTATGATGACCTCTCGATGCAATTTTGTCTTTCAATGTTTGTTGCATACATTGGAAAACAAGTTACGGATATAATTAAAGTTTATTCATCTTAAGAGCGGAGCATTCTTTTAGAATGTTCTGTGCGCAAATCATCGACCAAGGTTGTTTTAAAGGGGAATTTTATGAAAAACACAATGAAAATTTATAATTTATATCAAGGAAAATTTCTGAAGAGAGTCCAAAAACTTTGCAGGAGAATTCTCTTCATATCTTTCATTCTAGCCAAAAACATTGTTGTTCACTCTTGGTGCCTCATGGTGATGAGCGAACATCTCCTTCTACATCAAATTATTGTTGTTCAATTCCATGTAATTTTTTTTATCCCTCGAAAGTTTCAGACTTTATAAAATGAGTTGTGTATCTTTTCGTGATACATACTTCCAAACTTCTTATTAAACGTATCCAAGCTATTTTACAACTAGCTAGACATTGCTTTCAGCTAAAATAGTTTATGAGTTATAGTAATCTTTTTTGCATGTTAGGCTGAGTCAAGGGACACATACCCTTCAACATGCTTTTAGGAAAGAGAGTTTTGAAGGTTCATAGTAAACGTTATACAGGGCGGTAAATTTTAAATTGCAACATTTTTTTTAATTATTCATTCACTAGACGTTACATTTTTTAATTATAGAATACGCGATGCTTTGAAATATGCGCTAATACTTGTTTTTTAACGTGCTCAATTTACCCCATTTTAATATGCCCAAATTACCCCACCACTCATGACATAAATTCAACCAGGATATCCAAAATAAAGAATAAAAAATAGCTAAGTAGCGAAGTAGTACTAATTTTAGGGATATAAATACAATTAATTTCAACACCTCCTTGCAGTGAGACCTCTAAATTTGGATCAAAAAATATGTTTTATTGATTATCAATTTCCTTCCTCAAAACAACATTATGACATGCCACCACATTTATCAAAGAAGATGTTTGACCATATTCGATTGTTAATACTCGGTTATGCTTAAAGTAATCAGTACAAAAGTAATTATTGAAAACTTTTTTTCTGAATTGTTCCATCAGGCAGAAAAACCACCAGTCACCCATCAACCACAATAATTTTGTCAAAAGGTCATATGAAATGCCTTTTAAAATTGGCGGCCACATATGTAATCGGCTCATAATCACATCTGCGTTCATTTTTTTCTGCCAGGCAGCGGTATTTTATCGAACCACCAGCTTCCGTCACTTCCTCAATCACACCACTAAGCTGCTGTTTTAAATTTTGCCGGCTCATTGTGACGAACGACTTTTCCGATTCGCGTCGAAGAATAAACTAAACGCGTTGAATATTCATTCTACATTCTTCATGAGGATCAACGCATGCGAAGAAGAGCGACAAGACCGAAGAACACTCGGGTCAATCAAACCACACTTCTAGTCATGATGTGAGCGAATCAAAGCAGAAGAGCACGAAGAACGAAGCTTTACGTTTTACATTGCCACTCATATTCTTCTCAACCGGGCCACTCACCGCAGTATGCTTTGACGTTGGCTTGCTCTTCATTAGAGAAGGGTGGTTGTATATCACTACGTCGAAGATCGTCGCACACGATGAGCGAATAAGGGGAAAATGATGCGAATATCAGCAAGCCTGCTCTGGAGTGCATAGCATGCACTTTGATCACTGCGTTTAATGACTCGCAAGAAGACCCGATGCACCAAATTTCTTGCATATTTCGGATCTGTCCAGACCATGCCCAGTGTCTAGAACCCAAGCACTTAAAACATCTCTCCGCATGTCACTGATGGAGCTAGTATCAATGGACATTTCGACCATCTCACCGTCACTTTGCCTACCTTCAGAGCTTTATTAGTAGCTTTAACTGGCAGTCGTCGCTGTTTGTGTGCCAACATCTTCCTTAGCCGGATCGTCCTTCGCACGTAGCACCTTTAAAGTGCACTTCTTAGCTCCTCTTCTGACGTGATTTTGTCCAAACCTCTTGAACAGACTCCGGACATAAGACTTTCACTTCCGCCTTCTGGCCCAGAAGTTAAGCTGACCAGTCCTAAATTTCTGTGCTGTCAATTGTTGGGTCTAGCTTCAGCATAAAGAGCATCTCATCTTTTTTAGGATACGCCGACCACGTTCTCTCCCAAATCTGTCAACTCCGGGTCCTCTCATACTCTGTAGAGAAGCACTGCGTATATCATAGCAACGTTGGCTTTGGCGAGTATGGCGTCCCTTTTTGACGACTTTTGACGAGGCGGTGGCTCTTCTTTCTTCTTGTGCTCACCTCCTCCCTTCCTTCTTTTCTTTCTTGTGGAGTGACGTCTACATCGGTACCATGTACCATATACCATCGGTACTTCCTCGCGTCTCTCCACTGAGATAGGCCTACCTAGCATCCCGTCACGTTTGCTCTACCTGGTCTCCCATCTCCAGACGAGGTTCTCTCTCTCTCTCTCTCTCTATCTCTCTCTACTGTATCTCTCTACTGGTGTCGTTACCGGTGGTCGCCAATGAGCCCAGATACACGAATTTGTCTACGTGTGGACGCTGTTCATATTGCCTACGCAATTGTTAAGCTCTTCCACCAAGCAGTTCGCCATTATTACCTTTACTTTTTGTAGGACTACATTGTGCGGTGCTTCTACTGTTGCTGCAGGTTGGAGGCAACCTCGAAAATTCCATTGACTTAAAAATTGAGAGTTATGATGAAAAACAAGAACTGATTCTTACTACATCTGTATATAATAACGCATGCATTAATTAAAAAAAATATAGAGATAATTTGATGACCCACATCTCCCATACATTCTACATCTGATAAACCTGACCAAAATGATTCAACGCCCTGTCGGCTTTACAGTCTTTGGCTACACCCAGAGAAATGGCCGAAATAAAAAATGAATGCCGGCATTTTCGTCAGCTCTTCCGTAGCCATGGCAATCAGCTGATCCTCCTTGGTGGCCACGAAATTATTGGAGTGGATCCTCCGTTTAAGGTTCACCCAAAAATTTTCTTACGGTCGTAGCTGAAGGATATTAAATGAGGTGTTGATCTTTGGTACCTGTTTCTTCTTCACCCAGTTCTACTCCTGCAGTGATCTCTTGGCATAATGGACCGAGGGCAGGTCCGGCTCAAGTACAAACAAGTTTGAAGCAGTTATTCAGCTTTCTAGAAGTAAAAGCTGAACAATTTCTCCAAATTTGTTTAACACACAGTTATTCATCATTGATGTTTGTTGGGTCCCTTCTCGCCAACCACGGAAGGACCTTCTTCAGCAACTTGGTATGGAAGCTACGTATATTTGACGTCAACGCTTACCTCATTGCTTGTCGGAGTTAAGTACTGGGCACCCGGCCAGTCTGTGTACAGTGTCAAGTAGGCCTCGTCATCCATTATGACCACGAAGTCACACTTCGCTGGAAAGACGTTCTTCTCCTGGGTGATTTTTTGAGCAGCACTGTTCAGACACGTGCGGTCACGACTGACGCTTCCGCATAACAATACCCATTTTTCTCCGTTTACCCATTTGCACCAACCCTTGCGCCTTGCCTTCGGTTATCCTTTTCGACTTCTGCCGCACATTACTATCGTACAGCACTGACGGGTTTCCGTTCGACGCTCTCGCTATTCTACAAAAGCAAAAGGATGTTGTAAATTCTGGATCTGCTATATCTGGTGGACACAAAGTGCCTCACGATGCCCAACTTCTCCACTCCGGCGTGGAGCTTGTAGAACCAACAAACCGTGGCTGCTGCAATTCAACTGCATTTTTTTCGGTAGATAACAAGGTTGCTACGATTGGCGTTACATACACGGTTAATCTGAAGTGTGCAATTATGACTTCAAAGAAGGCATTTTGCAGCATGTGAAAGAGATCAGATACTAAGCATTTTTAGAATAAATGAATATGTGTGAATTTTATGAAATTCAGATGAGCTAATAAACTCAAACTTCAAAAGTTCGGTTCTTATATTTAGTAATCAACAACATTCCCTATCAATATATCTCAAAAACCCACACATGCAAATCAAACACACCAAAAGGTAGGGAAATATTTTTTCTTGCAGTTGGGATTGAGAATATGCAGGAGAAAGTTTTCAATTCCGAGAAAGCAATATTTATAGTAATGGTTTAAAGCAGATCCATCCTATTGAAATGTTGGTATTGAACTGGTCTTAGAAAATGGCTCCAAAGATACAGATTTGAGTTTAAATAAAACTTAAAAATACATTTCATTTCAATTGTCTATCTGATTAATCTTAATGATTTTTCATTAACTCCAAAAATTTGAGCTTCTGCACATAACCATCAATTTGGGCAACGTAGTTATTGAACAAGGCTGAGGATCGGCTTAACCAGGGGTAACTGTTTTAATTAGTTGTTAGGAAATAGGTCTAAAACACCTATATCTTCCAAATTATTACACTTTTAATTATACAAACATACGCTCTATCTATCGGTCTAAGGGTTCGATACATGAATCATGATTGATAATCAATTAACTACTGTTATTTTGAAGACTTAAAATACTTCGTCCAGAAAACGATCAGTTTCCTGCATGCTGAAGAAGTTCACTCAAATGTTGCCTTTGTGTATTTTGCATTTGGTCGTGTGTACTGGAGGGAATGTCTTCATCCACTCTTTCTCACATCTATGCTTGTTGCCAGAATGTGATGTAGAACATTGAGTTAAACTTATTTCATATTTGGATGATCTGGAATCACTATTTATTTCATATTTCGTTATTTTATGTACAGATTGTGGAGCTGTAGAAAACATTTGCATGATCGGAAAGCAATCCAAATGCTTTTAATATGTCCTTGCAATTTGGAAGTTAATTCCATGGCTATGACATTTTCTGAGTCTATTGCTCGGTTTTGAAGGTAAGTTTCGTAAGTAAAAGTAAACAGAGAGATTAACGTCTAAATATTGGCAGTTCTAATTACAGCTTCCTCAAATATCCCAGGTGCTGATTAAACTGCTTAAAACCCGTCCTTGTTCTATTTCACTGTTGTAGAAAAAATGCAGAAAAAAACAACGCTATCGACATAGTGAAAACATCGATTTTGTTAGTTGATCGGCATTGCCTAAACAAAAAAAGAGAATATAAATAAACTGGAGCTCTTGCAAGCAAAATTTGAATCCAGTATCCTGGACAAGCTACAAGGCAAGTAATCCTTTATTGATTATTGATATAGGGTACATCAATAATCATTAAAGGGTTACTTTCATTAATACTAGCCAGTCACTGTTCCTTCTATATTGCAGCCACACCAGTTGGTATTGTTGCTGAAGAGGGCTAAACGCATTTGTTAACCTCCACATGAAAAGCATCACACGCTGTGAGCCGAAAGTTGTGAAATCATGTTCATTAATCACGATATTTCTCACAAGTTACAATGGACTAGTGTGATCAACCACGATTGCGGATGCAACTCTTCTCAACGGGACAGAATCAATTCCCGAATTGAATTCTCGGTTTTTCTCGCATTTCATTTTAAGTCGATAAAACAGATCTTTCAAACATCCATGCAACGATAAACAATGATTGATTTTTACAGAAATTATCGTAGTTATTTGTATTGTTTTCGGATAATAACGCATATTCTTTTTGAAACAAATGCTTAATTCTTTCGACTGCAACTTCATAAATATCGTAAACCAATTTCGTTGCAACGAATTTATTAGTTAGTCAAATGATCGATTAAGTAGTATAAACTAAATTTTATTTTTATAGTAACCTGCTCGGACAATCTGTGAATCAGAAGACAATCGAATTAATGCTGTTTAAGGTCAGTTTGGTGAAGTAAAATTTTAAATATTGAATCCCTGATAGTCAATGATTGTTGTTTAATGTTATTTTATTCTTTATTTGACTCCCGTATATTAAGTTTCATAAGTGAGAAAAAAGAAATTATGTAGAGGAAAAAACTGCATGCTTTTTCCGTAACCATAAGTGCTTATTTCGCCTCGTGTTCTGATGATGCCCCAGCATCCCTACACCATCTTTTTTCACTTTTATTGTATGCTGAAGTTAACAAAAACAACGAGGCTCGCTCATTATTCTTAAATATGGCTTTTTTAATATTTGCGCTTCATCTAGCAAATATTGCAAATGTGTACCAGGAAACATTATTCCACGAAAAATCCTCATTCCCAGAAACAAACACACGAACAAATGAGTCGACCCTCGGCTTCGCGCCCGAAGAACATGAGCCATTTTTCAAATCCCGCGAAAAAGAAAACAACAGCCACGGGCGGAAGGTCACACCAGAAGCCATTTGCCATTGGAGGATGAAATGAGGTAAAAAAAAAAAGTATCCTGCTTAAGAAGCAGAAAGACCGAGGATGAGCACGATCTAATGAGAACAAACAAGTTTAATTACGACAATGAATAGAATTTATCTTCTCCTCAGCGAGCATCTCATCATCATCGCACCAGCCGAGCCCTTGTTTCCTAGACAAAGGTCCCGGCATCCCACCGACTGCTACTGGGTTCAGGAGGAACTGGAAGGAACCTACATTGTACCACGCCAACCTTTGAATGCCCTCTCGGTCGGTCGGATTGCAGTCAGTACGAATGTTGTAAATAACTTTTCCTCCCTCGGAAGCTGTTGGATCCTGCCCAAGCAATTTCTACACTATTAGCGCCGCTAAAGTTTCATTTTATCTCCGTAATTCCGTAAACCCCGACGGTAGCATAGACCAAGCCGACAACAACCAACCAAGAGTTACAAAAAAAAAGGGGGGAAAATCTCAACCTTTCCCGGAGAGTGCAGCTCGTTTTTGTGTTTTCCGCTAAAAGTCACTTTTCATCATTATCATAATACAAGCTCAGCAGACAGCAACTTTAGCGAAACTACTCTTCACTTTTGCTAGCCTTTCAGCCATAACAGCCGAGTGGTGTAACTAAATAGTTTCGAATGGATGGCTGCTGATGGCCAGCCTGTTAACCCTTTAGGTTCGAAAAACTTCCGCCTATGGAGAGCGGCCGGAATGCCGAGTAGAGTCGGATCCTTTCTTGAAGGTCAGCTGCAATGAACGGTAGGGTTGTCCGTTGGGAACGGACTCGCTATTTATGTAGTGTTTTGTTATGAGCAGCCACCCCATGTTAAGAGAGGGATTTCTTCGTGCAGCAGTCAAAAAGCAACACAACACCACGGGGACGCCAACGGTGGAGTACTTCGCACTAGTAGGGAAATTCCACATCAAGGTAAGAAATGATCGGACATTTCGATGAAAATTATGAATTGAATTGAAGAATAGAGTCCTGGTTGCTTTCATAAGAGAAAGTGAATTCAATCAGGGAGTTTAGAAGTGATAGTGCAATTACAGATTCAGCAACCTTGACCGATCATAGCAGGCATTTGTCGCGAGTAAACGTGTTTTTATAGCTGTCATCGAAAGTCGTCGAAAGTGGGTGAAGGCCTGCATTGGGAAAGCACGTGAGGAAGACATTTTCTTGCTCAAGATTTCTCCCCACAGCAGAATTTGCAGCGGTAGTATCAATGAAATTCAATGAAACCTTATCAATAAACGTTTAGTTTGATGCAGGTTCATTTCCCGAACGACTAAAGAAATGTTTTTAATTACTTTATTTTCAATGGGATTACTGTCATATCTGGCAACACTGGAGCGACCCTCATATCATAGCAATCATACATTTATAAGAGGTCATCTCTCTCTGAGCTGGCAGGTCCTGTCCTAGCTCAAAATATTCAAAATAAGAAAATTAGGAGAGTAAGGCTAAGCTCGAAAAAAAAGTTCTTGTAAGAACTTGTATCACGGTACAAAGATGCATATTCTTCCACCAAAACCGACCGATCAATTCTCTGGTAGCAGAAAAAACATGGGAGTGATTTGTGCCAATCACTGGCAATATCTTTCCCAGTATGAAAACCTAACTCACGCGTTCGTAGAAGTTTTGTGAGCTTTCGATCCAGAGAGTTAAAAAATGATAGTTCAATTACAAATTTTGTTTCGCTTTACCACAATTCTGGGGTGTCGTATCCGGGTAGGACAACAAATGTTCCGTTACCATCTCCGCTTTCAGCATCTGCCGATAGCACGTAAGCCCCTGCCAATTCGTCCAACTCAATGGAGTTATTGGGATTTGATTCCATGGCACGTCCGTTGCTGCCCGCTATATTCGTGGTGACTGGACCACCAAATTTTTCTGAAACTTAGGTTAGAATCCGGTTTTGTTTTTTTTTTTTTTTTGTAGAGAAAACTCTACCATGGTTCCATGTAGAGCGAATGCAAACAATATAGGGAAGCGGAACCTATTCTCACCATAGTACATATACCCATCACATTCTGCAGCCATCCAACTTCAAACGCAAAAAGATGTTTGATTTCTCCAATAAATGGACGCAGTAACCAAGAATATAGGTATAAGCCTGGCAAATAAAATTGGGTCTTGAATATATTTAAAAGCTACAAAAACGTTTCGGAGACTTAAATTTCGTAAAAATAATGAGCAGTCAGATTTTCAACACAATCTCTTACCTTTGCACTACTAATTCGTCGTATTGATCTAACCGTACTAGGGAATATACCCGGGCCAGACTCCAAGTTTTCTCTTTAATTGTACTATATCCTCACACATTTTCGTCGTACCATAAAAATCACACTTCACTTATAACACTAGCCACACGAGAATCTACGAATACGTGATAAAATATTAGTAAACTATGGGATTAATTTTTACAATAATTTAAATACACTTGCATCTATTCTGAACCGTGTTTACAATCGACGTAATTGCTTGATGTTGCGCTGCTCACATACTGAACAACATACACATCAACGTTAGTGTGTGTTTTCAATCATTCATAGAGCATTCTTCAACGCTATGGTGAGTCTAGTTGCCATGGAAGAATAACAAACAAACCCTTTCATTTTGTCTTGGTTATATGCATGCTACCCAACACACGTGACGTGCTGTCAAATGATCTACTTCATTTTTAGGTTCATACCACATGGGGGTTACGCCAAAGTCACGAGCTCAAATCTCACTCCCGGTCACGAAAGTCACAAAAAAATACCCAAAAATCGAGCACTCGACTCTGAAGAAGTCTGTAAGTCGCAGACAAAATAGGGCTATCTGTTATAAATACGATCTGTCAAATACGCTTTTTCTAATGAAATTTAAAGGAATTTGCTCACGTCTACTGTAGACAATTTGAAAAGTGTATCTGGTTATTAGTTTTTGCAAGAGTGTATGTTAAAATTTTTCCATTTTTCCAATCACTACCTACGGCTACGATGAAGATGAAGTTTATCTTGTTTTCTTTTTATAGACTTCCTTTTCAAGCACAATGAATCATTCGGTAAAGTGATACTTTTTTTTATGAAGGCGGCAACACGACGCCTCCGGTGCACGACGCCCGAAAGAAAGAACAGCGGCTTGGGTATTCCTCTCGTTCAAAAGGGCGGAAAATGAAGCCACCTTGCCCTCGGTCTTCTTCTATAGCTTTTGTTTCTACTCGCGCAGCATTGTCAGGCGGCTGGAATCAGCCATCCGTTCGACGCTCTCATCTTTCTCCAGAAAAGAGAATGGGGAGTAAATGCCAGATCGGCTATATCCGGCGGACACGAAGGGCCTCAAAATGCCCAATTTCATTGTTCCGGGGTGGACCTGTCAGTATGAACAAACCATCGAGCATAGTTGTTTGATTGTTTCCGCCATGGCAGCTGCAAATCAACTGATAACCTTGTCAATTTTCCTCTGTAAAGGGTGTCCACGATGAAATTGCCACACACAAAATTGATTCGCAAAATTCGAGTTTTCATCCGATTGCCATCAAATTTTCAGGGATTGAGAAATAACTATTAAACTTCATTTTACCATTTTACTCGTATTTTATTTACAGTCCATACGCAAATGCCCGCACCTTGGCCATAACCCCGGCCATAAGATTCTGCACAACCTGTGAATCAACCGTTTTTTGCATGTAAACCCATACTTTCTTCAGTTCCTCGACTGTCTTCACTACCTTAGGTCGTTTAAGAAGGTGCTGCTTCATAATCGCCCAGTACTTCTCGATGGGGTGGAGCTCCGGAGTGTTGGGAGGGTTGAACATTTTCGGCACGAAATTGACCTTATTGTCCGCATACCACTTCAGCACGTCCTTGAGTAGTGGCATGAGGCCAAATCCGGCCAGAAGATTGTTGGGACGTTGTGCGCCTTCAGGAGAGGAAGCAGCCGCTTCTGGAGGCACTTCTTTATGTACACCTGTCCGTTCATCGTGTCCTGGGTCACGAAAGGTGCACTCCGCTTCCCGCACGTGCAGATGGTTTGCCAAACCAGGAATTTCTTCGCAAATTTGGACATCTTCTGAGTGCGGATATGCTCCGGAACGCTGAACTTATCCTTGGCCGTGAAAAACAGGTTGCCGGGGATCTGTTTGAAGTCGGCCTTCACATATGTTTCGTCGTCCATGATGCAGCATTCAACTTTCGTCAGCATGTTGAGGTACAACTTCCTGGCACGGGTTTTGGCGGACTTGTTCTGCTTCTCGTCGCGATTAGGGACCTTTTGTACCTTGAACGTTCGAAGCCCAGCCTTAGTTTTGGCCTTTTGGACAAAACTTCAGCTTAGGTGCAGCTTCTTAGCTACATCCCGAACGGAGACGTTCGGATTTCGGTTGAAGGCCCCAACTACGCGGTTGTGATTTTTGGTGTTGTACGGAATACTTTTTCCTTCACTTCTGGGCTTCCGATCGCTGGTCAACTCGCGACTCCGTGGAATTCGCGATTCCCAACGTTTTAGCGACGGAACGATGCGAGAGATCCTTGTTCTCGTGATGAATGCGCAAGATTTTATCACGCACGAGCTGTTCTTTCGACTCCATTTCCGCGAGTTTTGATCACAGGACTGTAAAACTTGCAGGATGTAAATAATGCACTATGAACTAAATTCACCCAAATTTTCATTATATTCTACCCAACGGTTAAAAAGTTAGAGCAATTTCATAGTGTGGCAATTTCATCGTGGACACCCTTTATGTTAAGATAAGCCATTTGAAAAATATTCAACCGAAACTCAGACGTTTTTATTGTAAATGTTACCAATAACAACATTTTTAATACGCTTTCCATACAGCAGGACAGATTTGGGAACATAGGAAAAAATGAGTCCCTAATATTGGGTCCACCGTTTTCTTGATAATTCATTGTTATTTTACCTCTTCGACCTGTTAGTTTATAACGTGTGACTATTTTCTGTGAATCTTGGCTGCATTATTCGGTTTATTGGTTGAATTTCGCCAATTTTAGAGAATTGGAAGATCGTGTAGATAATCTGTTCAGCTTAACCAGTAAAATCATGGTGTCTAAAAAGTAGAGAAAATCGAAAATTACACGGAAGTGAACTACTATAAATTGATTAATAATGTCTCTATTGCTTTATTTCAAATCGGTGATCAACATGATTTTGTTGATTATTGCTGAAATAATGACATATTTGGAACATAGGCCGAATCAAGGAGCAAGGCTAACATTACATCCCGTTACCCTATTAGATAAAAAGAATCGAACATTTGGAGTGAAGCTGTGAAGATTTTTTTAACCAAATCCAAAACAACAGTGAAACTTCGAACTGTTTCATAAATAATGGTTCCAGTGTAATGGAGCCATTTCCACACAAACGATTTCTCCAATATAATCGTTTTTTTGGCAATGGCTAGATAACACTGAAACCCTTATTTATGAATCAATTTGCAGTTTCCCTGTCGTCTAGGAATTGGTAAAAAAAAATTTGGGATTTTTTTTTGTCTAAAGAGAGTTTTATCTTCATACAAAAAAGTCTTTATATTACAGGGTGTGGCAGGCAAATATGTGAAAATGATAAAACCTTATTATCGGATAAATTTTCGTAACTAATGACTCATTACTGTTGACAGTGCATTTGTTATGCTTACTTTCAAATGCTGCATCTGAACATCGGAAATGTTCTTTTGCAAGTGTGTGAAAATCTCCGAGTTTGCTCATCGCTCAGAAACCACAGAAGGAGATTGACTAGATGGTGAGATGTCATTTGGCCATAGTTTATGTTATCAAAAATTCTTCACAGAATAGTCCTAAGCACCGAAAGACCTATTTGAACGTACACCAAGCGTTAAATGGTTGCTCGTAACCCTACACTCAGGAAATTATCGAACGAATTTAAAACGATCGGAACTATGAACCACAAATCATTGAAATAATTACTGTTGCCTTAGTTGAGAAAAACATGCCTCATATACACTTACAATCAATTGTGCTTCGCCTTTAAACCGATCATGGTTCAAATTCCGATTGCAACTTTTTTTTCTATGAGGAAAACTTTCAAACGATCGTCCTATGAACTTCTTTCCATTAGAGAATCGTATGAAATTTGCAATAATATCTTATAGAAAATTTTTATACGATATTCTAATGAATTCCCCTCGATTTATTCGCTTAGTGTATACGTTCCATCGGAAAAGGAACTTGCAAAGGAATCCAACATTTCTAAAATAATCCATGCGAAGAAACATCAAAAAAGACATGCTCGCATCTTCCGGAGCTAGAGTGAAACGCCACTTTCCGGAGAAAGTGAAGTTTAAGTTCCAAGCCGTACATCCGGTGTCATGATGTTTGGCTTTGTCACGTCCAAGCAATTAGAAATTGCTGCCTATTTTCATTGATACTGGTGTTCAAATCAAAACCGAAGTATACAGAATGTCCCATAGAAAATGAGAAAATCCATACCTCAGTTTAAAATAAGTTATTTTCATAGAAAATGATAAAAACAAAAATCATAATTTTATTTAGATAATCGTTTACCAAGCCATTTTCCATTTAATTCCAACTACCTTTGCTTATCCTGAAAGATACACGTATTTCGTCTACAATGTGCAGACTTCTTCAGTGTCTCGTACTAATAAGTCGAGTTATCAGTACGAGACACTGAAGAATTCTGCACATTGTAGTTGGAATTCAATGGAAAATACTAACTTTTCTTCTCATTTCTAGTTACAGGTATTCCACTAAACAGCTCAAATCCTCTAGGATTTGTCCAAACCAGTTACATTCACTCAAGTTAGAGTGACTCCACTTATGACGAAAGTGAATCAAAAACGACTCAAAACTGCACTGAAAATTTATTTTCGTAAAGTAGCTTTCACTCGTTTCGTAAACATGGATTTTGTAAATAGAAAAAATGTCTCGTATATTGCATGAAACATTCATAATGCTTTTTATCTGGTGAAATGCTATCATTACACCTTTTTGTAAAATGCACGAAATGAACTTCGTGATGCCCAATCGCCAATCGCTGCTTCTCTTTTATACCGCACTCATGCACGATGGTGTTTCTGCTGGTATGGGCGGACATAATTTATCTATCTCAAAATAAAAATGAAAGCTCTGTCGTGAGCTATAACTTCATGCTCATTAATCAAAATTGTTCTCACGAGTCAACGTGGCCTAGTGAGATCAACCACGGATTTAGAATCAGCACTTTCCAAATATACAGGTTCGAACCCCATGTCTGAAACAATAAAAAGAACGCTGGACAATCCACGTGATTGCGCTTTTTTGTCAATTACATTTTGAGTCGATAAAGTAGATCTGTCAGTCCTTCATGCAACCACCAGAGAGACGTTTCTTTTTAATTTGTGACCAAATATTCGTAGCTCTTTGCATTGTTTACGTACTATGTACGAATGTTCTTTCTGTGTCAACAAAAGCTTCGTGCTTTTGACAGTTGCGCGTGCAATTAATTACGAATGTATCTTCATAAAAAGAACAAATCAGTTTCGTTGCTGAAAACAACGAATGGATTAGTGAGTATTACTTTCGATTTTGTAATATAAACTAAAATTAACTTTCAGTGTGAGTTAAAATGACTGGCCGTACACCTTCCTTCTTCCCGGCATTCAGCTTCCGACAATTCCGATGCACATTGACGGGCTTCTTGCAGTGATGGCAAACTTTGGTCTCCTTGTACTTTCGGTTTACTTTCGAGCGAACAAATCGCCTTTTCGGACTTCACCTTGATGTGAAAAAAGCCCACGATGGAACTCAGTTTAGCTTTCACCACGTCCAAGGCTATTTCATCATCTGATCCGATCGTGAATCGACAGACAGACAGAGGTGCATGCCCTGTACAAATGAGGATGACAACGACCACATCACGGGAAGCTACAAACGCCCGGTGTATCAAAAAGAGGGGACGAGCCAACAATGATTGAGATAATCCATATTAATCTGAACCATTGCGACATCGCGCAGCAACTGTTGCGGCAGTCAACAACGGAACCCATGTGCGCCGTTGCAATCATTGCAGAGCCGTATCGAGTAGCGGCAAGTGGGTGGTAGATAAAGCAGGAATGGCTGCCATACCCGTTATGATTAGATATCCTATCCAAGAAGTGGTTTCGAGCACGCATGAAGGTTTCGTGATTGCCAAAATGAACGGAGTCTTTATATGCAGTTGCTACGCACCACCTCGATGGACGGCGGAACAATATCACCAGATGTTGGATGAACTCACCGTACATCTGAGCGGGCAGAGGCCTGTCATCATCGAAAGAGACTTTAATGCTTTGGCAGAAGAGTGGGGTAGAAGATGTACCAACGCCTGTGGGTTCAGCCTTCTGGAAGCGCTGGTAAGTCTGGAGGTTCAGCTGGTCAATGAAGGCACCGTCAGAACTTTTCACAGAGATGGCCGTGAGTCCATTATCGACGTTACTTTTTTCAGTCCATCACTGATGAGAAACATGTATTGGAGAGTGAGCGAGGAGTAAACAAAAAGGGATCATCAGGCGATCAGGTACACAATCGGCAAAGGGAACTCAGTATCAGTACGACGAATGAATACGAACGAACGAAACTGGAGGACAAAGGAGTTCGATAGCGAACTCTTTACAGAAGCCCTGCGTGTAGAAAGTGCCCCTTCGGGCGCAGAAGAGCTGATAGCATGGCTGACTGGAGCATGTGATGAGCTCTTGTCAGTGGCAAAAGGGCTGAAGGTAAACAAAGTTCAGAGTCCGGATGGAATTCCCAACGTGGCATTGAAAGCGGCGCTACAGAGGTATCCCGACATATTTAGGAGTGTGTTGCAGAATTGTAAGAAGACGGGGAAATTTCCAGACAGGTGGAAGATTCAGAAGCTGGTACTACTGCCAAAGCCAGGAAAGATGCAATTCGGATTGTCGTCGACAGTGCGTATAAGGCACTCGAGCAGTAGAGGAGAGGTATTCGATGTTGTGCGGTGATAACGATAGACGTCAAGAATGCTTTTAATGGCGCTAGCTGGGAAGCCATCGCTGAAGCGCTACACAGAATCAGGATTCCTAACTGTCTGTGCAAGATTTTGAGAAGATTCGGGTTTTGCTGTACGATACAGAAATGGGTCAGAAGTCGATTAGGATCACGGCGGGAGTGCCACAAGGTTCCATCCTTGGACCGAACGCAATGTACAATGATGTGTTAACACTGAAGTTGCCAACGGGAGTCAAGATCGTTGGTTTTGCATAGCCTCGAAGCGAGCACTGAAGTACTTGGGTGTGATGATCGTCGACCGGCTGAACTTCAACAGCCACGTCGATTATGCTTGCGAAAAAGCGGCAAAGTTTATTACCGCGATAGCCAGAATTATGCCGAATATAGACTGTTCCAGAAAGTTTCAAAATAACAAAAATGTCATGTTTTTTTTAGATTTAATAATTTTATTTGGCAAATCATATTTGTATTTGAGTTTCATATGATATTTAACTCTCGTTTAATCCAAATATTTAATCATAGCCAAAACTCCTAACTTTTCCTCGACAATGACCCAGCTTCTGCACAGTGGTACTTTCCACCATGTTGACCACTGTTGGGCAATCTTTTTTAAATGCTTGGATGTTGTCCGCTGATTTTATGAATTTTCGAAGCTTTACTTTGGTTAAAGCCCAAAAAGTCTCGAATTTCCGTGCCTCCGGGCAGTTCAACGTATTCATGTCTGTCGGCACGAAAAATACATTATAACTTTTGTACCAATCTAAAGTGTCCTTTGCGTAATAACATGACGCCAAATCAGGTCAAAACACTATAGTAGTGCACTACTTGACCTTCGTGCTGCCTGATCATCGGCAATAATCGCTTCGGGGGACATTCCTTAGCGAATTTCTGAGTGTTCATCGTCTCCGTTGTGATGTAAGGACTAAATGTTTTACCACACTCGCATATTGCCAGCCAAACCATAACCTTCTTACCGAATTTTTCGGTGAAAATTGTCTTCTCCGTTTTGGGGATGTCTTTGTCTTTGCTTACAGTATAGAATTGTGGTCCGGGAAGCGTTTTGTAATCGTGTTTCACATACGTTTCATCGTCCATTATTATACACCCAGAATTTCTACACAATAACAAACCGTAGAGTTTGCGGGCCCGTGGTTTCACGGACGCGGCCTGTTTTGGGTTCCTTTTGGGTTTTTTTCTGCTTCCGGTATGTTTTTAGCCCAAAAATAAGGTGTGCTTATACTTGCTGGAATAGTCGTTAGCTACGGACCTACCAGTAGTAAGCGGCGTCTACTAGCTAGCGTTTCCTCTGCAATACTGATGTACGGTGCGCCAGCCTGGATTTCAGCGTTGGAAAGCAAGAAGAATCGTGTTAGATTAAACAGAACGCATCGTCTCATGGCCATACGAGTTGCGAGTTGTTCGGAAAATCGTGCGAGCGGCATCGATGGCGAAATGGCAGCAGGAGTGAAGACGGCGAGAAACGTTAGGTGGACACACCGGCTTATATCGGCTCTGTCGTCTTGGACAAACAGGAAACATGGCGAAATTAACTTTCACTTGACACAGTTCCTGTCAACACTCATGGTCACCCGTCACTCAACGTCACCCGTCTGTCCAGTGTGTGGACACGTAGAAGAAACACCGGAGCACATGATCTTCGATTGCCCAAGGTTCGAGGAAGATCGTAGGGAAATGCCAGTGCTTAATATGGAGAACATCATCGAGGAAGTGTGCCGAGAGTGGAGCACTTGGAATGCCGTTACCGAAGTAGCACACTACGGTCATAATTAGTTGTAGTAACTTGATTATAACTTACCAAGTCATATTTATGTTATCTTAACTGAATGGCAGTAAGCGTGCTACTAGGGTAATAGTGTAGTGACGCAAATTATAACTGAGTTGAAGCGCGAATGGAGGGAACATCAGCGGTCAAGCAGCGTCGGTGTCCCACGAGGGTAACTGTGAAGGCGCGCACGTTATGACGGCCGGCTACTCCATATCGGTACACGTCTCGATGGGAACATAAAGCAGCACAAAATAACGGCAACGTAAGGAATGTTTTATAGTGGTTAGGAACGGAAGCGAGTCCCATTACCACTTGAGTGAGTCCCACACAGTGCCAATTACACTACAGGCCAGGCTTTTGAAGCTTTTTTCAACCTTATTTTTAAAAAAAGACAGACAGACAGATAGACAGATGCTAATAACCTATGAGTTTATCTATTTTACACTTCTGTACATTTTAATCCCCGGACAACAGAAATGAGCTCATCGAAGCATTGGAGAGCAACATTGTCGATCCTTTTCTGAAAACTCTGAATAAATCAAACAGCAACATCCGACAAATTACTGTCCGAGTTTCCATGGAATTCCCCACTGCATCTCGACCCAGGCACAAGCCGGAAAATGATAGTCAAAGACCATCTCACAGCACGGAACAAACTTTCCCCTTAACTATCATTGTTGCGCACACCTTCATTACGGGATCATCTACAATTACATTTCGCTTATCGTGATGCCATTAACTACTCCTATGCAAAACGAACCCCGTTTTCTGCTTGGCCTAGCACACCTTCACGAAAGTCTTTCGCCAGGATGCTCGGGATGCATCGCCCCACCAAGAATGAAGTCAAGAAATGCGAGCACATTCATTAAAGGCTCCCGGGCGAGTCGGAGCGCCATAGATGAACAAAACTCCCAACTCACGTATCATTAAGTTAAAGACACTACTCGTCTGCAGGAAGCGACTTCGCCTTCAACTCGAGAGGAGAAACTTGAGATATAATTCTCTCTACGGCGGCCACCCGGAGTAAGACGGTTAAATAATTTAAATTATATCCACCTGACTAGGCGGAATGCCGTGCATTCATTTTCTAAAACTTCTTCCTCTCTCACATGCGATGAAACTTGATATTCGAGAATGGTTTCTGCTGACATTAAGATGAAAGCGATTGTTGATCTTGATGAGTGAGGCTAAGTTTTCGTCTAATCAAGCTAAATCAATCATGAGCTAATGGGCGGGAGATGCAATTTAGGTGCACAGATGGGACGTGTTTCTGCCAAGGGTGATTCGCTTGCAGGTAACTCATTTTGCGAGCCAAATTTCGGGTATGGCGTGAGAACGCTAATAACCGATTGAATGCTTTCGTTAAAAGAACAAGCGCTACAAATGTCATATACCATTTTTTTTTTTTTTTCAGATTTAGCCTTTGAAATGAGTTACTGGCAAACGAGTCATGCTTGAAAGTTGGCTTTGATGTATCAGCGGATGGTTAGTTACAAACAGTTTAAGTGAGAATGGTTAATTGCAAAAAGCGTGTCTGAAACTGACAGAATGACTCACCGATACAGCTTTGACCGTCGAGGACGTCAATCTGAAGTCCCGGCTGACAGCTACACTCGTACGAACCAGGTTTATTGGTGCACGTCTGTTCGCAGCCCCCATTATTTTGCAAACATTCGTTGACGTCTGAAATAGAAAAGAAAATGACTTCAATTTGTTTTAATTAAAAACAAACACACTGGACAACAACGGCTTGAAGAATTAAAATGCATCTCACGACTTTTTCCGTCAGCCGTCTTAAACAAATTCCCTCAACACGGGTTCTTTCCTGTGAACTACCTACTCCTTGTATCTCTGTCACAATCAAGCTCAAATTGACCGTGTTTATTAAATTGATCGAGACCGATGGGAAAAATGCTCAACCGACTACATCTCTTTTTCCTATGTCTTTCGACCCGAGCCCGACTGAAACAGGACCACAGTCAATAGCTTTTCCGCTTCTCCTTTGCCCCGGAGGGATTGATATCTTCTTGGAATTTGTTTTATGTCGCTTGTATCCTTTGCTCTCGTTGGGTCGTCGTTCCACAAGCGACACTGTGAAAACAGTGATAGTCAATCTGGACACACTAGCTGTAGCTCACTCCGGTGACCACAACAACTACAAGTGTGAGAATATATTGCGGTGCAAGTGTTTGGCAAGAAAAGCTAATTTTCCTACCCATTTGACATTCTATCGTAACTGAGTGGGCGAAATGAAGACCTTTGTCATGCTTCATTTTGACGGTGAACTGATTGCCTCTGCTGCCAGGAGTGAAAATCTCACATTCCATCTTTGCTTACTGCCCAGCCAGTCGAAGAGATGCGAGAAGGAAAAAAAACAGGCGAAAACGATCCTTTAGATACTAATGAGACGCGATGTGATGCAGACAAGGACAGGGGAGGTAGTTTACTCACTTAATTTTCAATTATTAAGGTCGTAATATAGAACCACCTGCTACGATTTTGCAAGTCCGAAGGATGTTTGCTCCGGGCCATTTTGTTGGCATTTTCTTGGGAAAAAACAAGTCACGTCTTTTTAGTGATCAAAATCAAATCCTTAATTAAGCCACTATTTAGCAAATCTTGATAGTCAAATAACCTTCCGTTGAAAGTTACTCCTCAGCCTATAAATCGCAAACAAATTCAATACCACCGCTGCGAGTGGCATTTGTCAGATGGAATTGAATGCAGTGTCTGTTTTTATCATACGCAATGAAAAGCATTTCGAGGCAGTGTAGATGAATCAAGGACGATGAACAAATCAACTCATTCTATGACTACTCGTTTCTTGATACTCATTAGAGTTTGAGTTTCCAGGGCAGTTAAAATTGCCAGTAATCATCAAACATCAACAAGTCATTTTCGATTCAATCAAAATGACTATATTGAATAGTGTCAATCGCAGAGTCTTACTGCCCTCTATCATCATAATTACAACTTGTAGTAATTTTAACCTATCGATCTGAGCCAAGAAATTACACATCATGTTCTAAATCAAAAGAATCACATATTGTTTTTACATTTGATACTCAAAATCACCCCCACCTAGATGAAATTGAATATCGATATTGACAACAGCACAGGCGATAATGAACAGCCATCGACGAATGAACCAGACAAACAAATAATGACTACGAAACTGAGCGATTGCTTTGGTCAACAGAATACTGTTATTTTAAAATTCAAATTCACGATGATGGTTGGCCTGTCCGTTAGAGTTGTCTTCATTTTTTGCTCCTTTGAGAGCAGATGAATTGATTTTTACCGGCACTGGTTTCGTTGAATAACGACTATGTTGAAATGTCGAGAAATTTCGAGAAAGAGTCAAGAGGAGCGGTATTGACCAACATTGAAAGCTATCGATTTTAAACATTTTACTATTGGAAAATAAATAAATGTTAAGTATTGTCAACACAAGAATCAACCAATCACGTGCATCTGAACGGTTGTTTCCGAATACGGAACTGGTTTGAGTGTATATGTGTGTATATTCAAAGACTGTGCTTGGATGTGGTATGCAGGGTTACCACATGCCCAGATTTATCGAGATTGACAAAGATTATTTTCATACCTGTCATTCAGATATCTATACGTAAAGATTACAGATTATTAAGATCAACCACGATTTTTCAGATTTTTAACAATTGCTTGTCCACTTAAAAACCTCAAATTTAAAATATGTGCACATTTCTGGATCCAACTCTTTACCAATTCTACTTTCACTGTGCCGTTTAAGGCCCATGAAGCAACTAATTGATACTGGCACCAACAACCAGTAGGAACTAGCGATTTAAAATTGATCTACTGTTCTAAAACGCCTTGGTCCCAAGTGCAACTGACACCTTGGACCTTTCAATACATTCTTCCGCTTTTCTGTACTAGAATCTTTGCTTTTGTTTTGATTCGCTTTGTTAATTTGAAAGAACTTATGAAAGGTTCTTCGAAGTGAATTAAATTTTAAGGGGTGCATTATGAGGCTTGAGACCAAGCTTGGGACCGATGTGCTGGTACTTCCTGAGCCAAGAACTATATCGTTTCTGTTATTGACTAACTAACCCCTGCAAACTATAGTGACAGATGACATTCTGAAGGTCAGTGTGCCCCAGAATGATTTGTCCAAAAATTTTGAGAAATTTTGTTAAGAAAATTTTATAGAATTTCCCAATGATTCCTTGAAAAAATCCCAGACCTTTCTTGAGAAATGCCTTCTTGCGTTTCTACGTTTCTATTGGTATTCTTCAGGAGTTTCTTTCAGCATTTTTTCAGCAGGGTTTCAAAACATTCTTGTGATGATTTTTTTAGGGATCTCTGAACTACTGAAGTTTTGTTACTCTAAAGGAATCTCTGGAGAACACCTGAAAGAACTTCACAAAAACTATAATATATATTTAGCGCAATTTATGAACAGTTCCAGATCGATGGCACCGATTACAAAATAAAAGGCTTGTGAGCGTTGGATCAGATGGAGCATCAGTAATGATGCGTTCATACCGATCCGTGCAGTAGTTGTGGAAACGTGACTTTCTCTATTTTATAGTTTTCATATGTACTAGCTCCTTGTGCAAGCTACGTATACGAAAAGCTGCCATTGCACATGACACAGTTGATTTGATCCAATACGATTTCAGGAATTCCAGATGATACAAAGTATCTTGGAATTGCAGCCTTTGAAAGTTCTGCATATATCTGCCACCGGATTGTTGTCGTTCGAGTCAGTTGTCAAAAAGAAATTAGAAAGGTTTTCGGAGCTCGTTAAGGAGGCTATCTATTGAGTTGATTAAACAGATAATGAAGCACTTTTATCTGAACGATCCAGTTCTGACTACTACATCGAGCGTTGACCCCGAGAAGATGCACATCTTGAAAGACTTCTACTCAATTATTAAACTATATTCGATCCTCTTTGAAAGCAGTGAGAAATGAGTATTGTGAGCTGACGGCGGCAATCATCAGTAAAAACATCGAGAAGCAAGAATTGGATGACTTGGAGACTTGTTTAAGAAAGCTGATGTGTTTTTAACGAGCAGATGGGAACCCCGCATTTCCCTTGCTATGAAAGTTCACTGCTAATTCTTACTAATTTTTGTACTAATAATTTCCTTCAGAAAAAATATCTGTTTTGCTGTAGTTTGATGTTGGGAAACCGATAAAAACGCTTAAGCCCTATTGAAAAGACCGGTTTGTATCGGCTAATCAAAATAAATGTGTTCTGATGAGTATATATCTTCTCTACTTTGCATTCAACTCAACAGCAATTAAAACAAAAAGAAGTGCATTAGCCTTCAGGCACCTGGAAAGTTTCCACTTTACTTTTACAACACAAAGTTTGAAGCAGAGACTTTTGCCAAGATTTTCTGCAGTTAAACACAGATAGACAATTGATGAAGTTTGCAGAAGCAAATAATTTCTCCATGCGAAGGCGCTAGGAGTGGACAGTAATTTTATTGCTAGAACGGATAGACATGAAGAGAAAGTGTATTGAATAGTTCCGTATAGGGCAACGGCAGGCTTTGAAATTGAAAGATACAAGTTTGAAAACGAGCGGAGGGCTTTGAACGGTAGTGTCCGAATCAGGCACATAACCCTTTACCATACTATCTCATGCAGGGTAGGGAAGGGGGCAATCCCCTTTACTGGCAAATGGCTATGTACCGATCGGGCTCTTATACTCCCTATTGCTTGTTTCTAGTTCTAGCGATTTGTCCCTCTCCCAATAGATAGACAAGATATTTTTTGGCATAAATTAGAGATGGCAATGAAAAATAATGTGGCAACCTGTGTCGTATCATCATTCATCATCGTCATCATTCTTCAGCTGATCGCAGTGCGCTGACGCTTGACGTGTTTCATTGCGTTTCTGCCAGAAATAATAGTTAGATTTTCGTGTCGTGCCTTCGGAACGATCGCTTCCAAAAGCCCTAAACTAGCGAGAAGGCAACAACAGCAGCATTGTTGACTAATTCTAGAAAGATTGCCAAAGATGACCGCCAGAAGCGTTTGGAAGAAGGAAACGTACAGCCCCTCATCTACCGGATACTGCAGCAGGTTCCCGATCCCCGGGAAATTCAAACCACCGTCCGACCGCTAATGGCGGAAGAGCTAGCGAAATACCAAGTGAACCAGCCAAATGTTATAAACCTTATAAAATGAAACCATCAAGCTTCCTAAGGAAATTCCAAAAGAATACTAAAAATATCTCTTAAAAGTCTTAGACGATTTAGAAATGATTCTGCTAGGGTTCCCAAAAATTCCTAAAATTAATCCGAAAAAAAAAACGAACCAGGAGTCCTGAAAAAACATCAAAACTATCTTGAGAGCATCCAGAAAGAATTCAAAGAACAATCTAAGCATTGTGAACGAAAACAGAGAGAAAAATGCTGAAGATAACCATGAACAGAATCTAGAAAATCCTAAAACTAGCATTTGCATTTGAAAAAAAAGGGAAAAAAAATTCCGATTTTGGGTTAACCTTCACCCGCACTGACGAACTACCCATGCAGTATCAATCATAGTCACCCATGAGTCAGCAGAAAACAAATGACAGCTTTATCAGTCGAACTCTAACCGTGAGGCCGAAACAGTGAAGCAAGTCCATTCAGAAGTGTGCGTGTTCAAAAAATGGCACCCCGCGGCACTTTGTGGACGCCAAATACGCCTGTTCCGGCATCTACAGCATCTTGGCACTATTAGACAACAATCAGAGCATCGTAAGAAAGCCCGGTTCCGGACCGGCCGATGACCCTGAGTGACAAGAAGCTCCAAACGATACTGGAGAGGAAGATCGAGGGAAAAGTGGCCACATCGCTGGGTGCGCTTGGCCGGGAGGTCGGCTCAATCAGCGAAACAGTGAAAAAGTAAGCGGAAGTCGCGTCCACTGGTTTCGGATCTGCAGGCAATGACGCAACGGCAGCGGCTGAATAAGATGGTCAACTCGATTTTCCCGGTGAATCGCGACGTGGCGGTGGTGATGGACGGCGATCACCATCAGAAAAAAAGTCCATTTGTTTTAATGCAAACGCTATAATGTTTTGAAATTGGAATTATCTTCCCAACATCATGGGATCTCAATAGTGAACAGCAATTTTTGATAGTTCCGCTAGTGTGCGGCAGGCTTGGAAATCTAACAGATGTTTTAGGAAAATTGAGCGAAAAGGGCATGTGTACAGTGGTACTCGAACCAACGACATTTTTGCCTAACATCCCACTGCGGGGTAGGTCGAAGCACGGACTAAGTCCGCCACTTCAACAGGCAAAAATGTCCGGTTGGAAGACGCTCATGTACCACTGTGGCTTATATAGTTATTCTAGCGATCTGTGTGCACTCTGTTTACTCGTTGGTTCGAGTACCACTGTACACATGCCCTTTTCGCTCAATTTTCCTAAAACATCTGTTAGATTTCCAAGCCTGCCGCACACTAGCGGAACTATCAAAACTTTCTCTTCATATCTTTCATTCTAGCCAAAAACATTGTTGTTCACTCTTGGTGCCTCATGGTGATGAGCGAACATCTCCTTCTACATCATAATCGTAACTCCTCGCACGGAGAATATATAACATAACAATTAATGTATGTAGGGCTTTTGTTAAACAGTATTTCGTAGCAAACACACACATTTATGCCTCAGATCCCCATGCGGGGTAGGTCCAAGCACGGACGGATCCACCACCTTTACTGGAAAAAATGTGCGCGCTTGATCGTGCTCAAATACCGTCAATGGCACAGAATGGTTCTAGCGATGTGAAATTTTCTGTTGTACACTCCCTTTTTTCTGTTGTACACTCCCTAAAGACCACATGTGATGATAATCAATTTACTATTAGAGGTTTTGAAAAGACTGCTTCGAAATACTGCTTAAAAAGCCCTACGCCCAATTTCAAACTACTTCTATTCAATTTCATAGCCTGTCGAGCGCTATCAGACCTATCGATACTGTCTCTTCACGTCTTTCGTTCTAGCAAAAAAAATTGTTCACTACACTGAAAGTTAATTTTAGTTTATATTAACAAAATCCACGGTAATACTCACAAATCCATTCGTTGTTTTCTGCAACAAAACTGATTTGTTCTTTTTATGAAGATACACTCGTAATTAATAGTACACGCGCAACTGTCAAAAGCACGAAGCTTATGTTGACACAGAATGAACATTCGTACATTGTACGAAAACAATACAAAGAGCTACGAATACCTCTGGTGGTTGCATGAAGGACTGACAGATCTACTCTATCGACTTAAACTGTAATTGACAAAAAAAACAGCGCAACCACGTGGAGATGTCCAGGGATTCGAACCTGAATATCCGGAAAGTGCTGATTTTAAAATCCGTGGTTGATCTCACTAGGCCACGCTGACTCGTGAGAATAAGTTTGATTAATGAGCATGAAGTTATAGCTCTTGACAGCGCTCTAAATTTTACTTTGGGTTAGATAAAATATTCTCACCCATACCAGCAGATATAAAGGGTGATACGGTCAAAATTTGGTCAAGAGAAAACGCGTGTAAATCGGTGAAATCGTTTATTTAAAAAATCAAATTAAATTTCTTTTTCAAGTTCAATTAGTATAAAATTCAGGAAAAATATTCAGTTAGGCTTCCGCTTTTCCAAATCCGAATTGCCGGGCCTTACGCTTGACCCCTGCCATCAGATTTTGTACAGCCACCTTGTCCACCTTCTTCGCCGCAGAAAGCCAGTTTTCCTTGAACTGCTGCTCGTCCTTAGCAGTTTTTTTTTGGTCTTCTTTAGGTTCCGCTTGACAATAGCCCAGTATTTCTCAATTGGGCGGAGCTCTGGCGTGTTGGGAGGGTTCTTGTCCTTGGGAACCACCTGCACGTTGTTGGCGGCGTACCACCTATGGCCTTTTACCGTAATGGCAAGATGCCAAATCCGGCCAAAACAGTACGGAACAACCGTGTTTCTTCAGGAAAGGCAGCAGACGTTTATTCAAACACTCTTTCACGTAAATTTCTTGGTTGACAGTCCCGGAAGCTATGAAAATGCTGCTTTTCAAGCCACAGGTACAGATGGTTTGCCAAACCAGATATTTCTTTGCGAACCTTTGTCAGTTTCGTGTGCTTGAAAATATCTGCTACCTTTCCCTTCCTTTGCCGTATAAAACTCCTGTCCCGGAAGCTGCTTGTAGTCGGCTTTGACGTAGGTTTCGTCGTCCATTACCACGCAGTCAAACTTCGTCAGCATCGTCGTGTACAGCTTCCGGGATCGCGCTTTGCCGTCGTATTTTGTTTATCATCGCGATTTGGAGTCACTACCTTCTTGTAAGTCGATATTCCGGCTCGTTTTTTGGCTCGATGCACGGTTGTAGACGATACACCCAGCTTATTTGCGGCATCTCGGAGAGATAGGTTAGGGTTTCGCTTGAAAATTCCGGCAATTCTCTTTGTCGTCTCAGCGGCTTCCGGTTTTCGATTTCCCCCCGATCCAGACTTCCTGGCTGTCGACAAACGTTCCCCAAACACTTTAATTACATTTGTAACGGTTGATTTGGTAACTTTTAGCGATTTTGCCAACTTTGCGCGCGAGTAGCTCGGATTTTCGCGATGCGCGAGCAAAATTTTGATACGCTGCTCTTCTTGCTTGGACGGCATTTTGTCAACTGAAGAGTGAATTCCAAAATCAAAATACTTACTATAAAAGAGGGGGTGGTGTTTCTTTCACGGTAGTTCCATTTCATTTCCGGATCAGTTCCATAAATTTTCCATTTCGGCTCCATTTCGGTTCCAATTTGGTTTCAATTTGGTTTCATTTCGATTCCATTGCAATTCCATTTCAATTTCATTACAATTACATTTCGAGTCTATGTCGGTTCCATTTTAAATCCGTATCGAATCAATTTCAATTCCATAACGATTCCTTTTCACTTCCGTGTAATTTTGTTTCCATTTCAATTTAACTCACGTTCAATTCAATGTCAATCATTTAACGACGGTTTCATTTATTCTTTTTCCTCAATTTCTGCTATATACAGTTGAGTCACCGTGAGGCAACGAGTGTTCATTACGGGATTCAAGAGTTGAATACTGTCCAAGTCAAACTATACAAATCAGGAAGTATCATGGAAACCATAAGCCGTGTGTAATGGGATAGAATATGATATGTATAATTAAATGAAACTGTACAACCTGAATAGTCAGAAAACCTAGGCAAATTCTAAAGTAAATAAAACTAAATATCTCGGGATTGTAAAATTGAGGCCATTGGCGAAAGACAACCTGAGTCATTAACCCTTTTTCTAATTCAAACTTTTAGGTGTATCACTAGAAGATATCGAAGTGCTGTAAGTAGTAAACATAGGCCCACCATTGCAATTGAGGGTTACCTAGACATATCATTGTGGCAATACTTCTTGGGGTTGACTTGAGTACTACTAGTTGTTAACATAGACTTAATCAAAGGACTGAATGCCATCCCTAAAATTATTGTTTTTTTCTAGCTACTACTCCAAACGGCCTGGAGATGACTTCAGCAATGGGAGCTATCAACTTAGATAGCACTTTGCTCCGGATGACCATTTCTAGGAAACATTAGAAATCATTAAAGAAAGCCCGTGACTTGTAGAATACTGTATAAATTTTACTACGGTCCAATACTCAATATTTCAACTAGTGCTTAAGCAGCCAATATTGGCTAGTGCTTCAAAGGTTTTGTCCGTAGTAGAGGTGACGCTTGGAAAGGGTCTAGTCTTGACAACTAAGCCCACAGAAAAAATCCGTGCCCAGATCCGTGAGCTGCAGTTTTGAATTCGAGAACAAGCAAAAGTACACCGTGAACTGATGCACGTAATCGGGACCTAGTTCACGCTTTTGGGTTAAAATCATGAAAAAGTGAACTAGTTCACGGTCCGTTTTCATTTTCGTGAACGCTTTTGTGTGTGTGCTGACACGCAGCTCCAGCTAGATACCCTCAAAACAAATTTAAAACATGAATTACATTAAATTACTTTATTATCAAGTATGTTAGTACTGCAGCGAATGAAATATGAAACAACTCTGTTCTAAAACAATTGGAACTAGTTCAATACGAAGTAAAACATACTTAGTACTCTGGTAAGTAAGTCCATTCGAAACTGGAAACTAACACTTGAACATAAAGTGCACCTGAGAAGTTTAGAATAACTCAAATAAGAATTTAATAAGCCATGGAAGCTTGAACGCATTTAAATATTAAGTGAATCAGCCATGCAAGATATAGATTTACATGAATATGAAGTGAATCAATGCTGAATCGCTTGAATACTAAATTATTTCCCAACAAACATTAATGCTGAATAACTGTTTGTTCAAACAAATTTGGAGAAGTTGTTCAGCTTTTTCTTCTAGAATGCTGGATAACTTCTCCAAATTTGTTTGAACAAACGGTTGTTTGATACTGATGTTTATTGGGTTTAGTCCTCAAGAATTATAAATGAGCCCTGAAATGCTAAAACATTACTTGAACAAAAGATTGAAACCAGCTGAATACTAAGTGAACTAGTCCTAACATGTTTTGTATAACATAATTACGAAGTGAAAGATACCTGTAAAATGTGGGAGCATATGTATGAATATGATGTGCGTCAGTCTAAGGCCACTTGAATATAAAGTTAGTTTATCGTGAAAAATTTGGCAATAACCCTAGAAAATTTGTAATCACATAAAAATGAAGTAAGTCAAACATCATAAGTGTAAAAACCAAAAAAAAAGTGATAATAATGAAGGCCTCCTAATGAACTCAGTCTGTTGGCGCAACTTTTACGGAAAACTATGCTGGAGACGGATTGTAAGATTTCTCGACAACCCGGTGAAATCTCAGTTAATAACCGTGGAAGTGTTTACAGAATACTTGACCTAGAAAGTTGAGAGCAGGAAAAACTACCAAGAGAAAGCCAAAATAGCCATAATATAGTCATTGAAGTAAAACTGAACTGCTTTGCTGAAGGTTCAAACTTTTCAGGTAGCCTGGATCACGATGTAAACTCGTTTTAAAACGCTATATTTTCAGTGTTCACTAGCGTCACGTAGTGGCCGCTTTCCTAATCATACTCTCCGCTTTCCGGAAGCCCTTCACCTTCTGAATACTTTTTCTGAAAGTTCGAACTTTCTAGGAGCTCAGGATCACGATATAAACTCGCTTAAAAATGCATCCTCTTACATGCCCACTAACACCAGGTAGTGACCGAATTCCGATTGATACTCTGCAGCTTCTGGTAGCCCTTGGCCTTCTGAATAACTTTGCTCAAACTTTCTCGGGATCACGATATAAACTCGTTGAAAAATGCACATGCTCACTAGCGCCACAACGTGACCTCTTGGGCCATATAACTCATGGCAAGGAGTAGGCTGTGGTTTTGAGCGTTGAAGACGTTTTTTTAATCTCTGTCATGTGTTCGAAAAATTGCTAAGGAATCGTGCTTCACGCACTGAAAAATGATGTACATACTATTACCAACTACGCAAGAGTGCTCAGGTAAAAACCAAACAATCCGGTAATTTAGCTTTTTCAGAAAACAAAATAACACTTGAATCTAACCTTATCTGGATCAATTACGATTACACTTGAGCATTCATCGACGTGATTCCCTTTGAAAATACAATTTGATTAGCTCCACCAAACAAAGGTTCGAAGATCAAAACAACTTATGTTGAAAAAATTTGACTGTTTATCAAATCCACCCTCATTTTCACCAGTGCTATTTGTAAGTTCAAACAAAAATTAAACCTTCATGTGCAGTAATAATTTTCCCCCTAAAGGACACAGAAAAAAAACACATCATTCTGAAACGTGATCCCTCGCTTCCTAGAGGTGCATTAACGAGCGCAACGAAAACTGCCAGCTAAATGGTGCAATTCATCCCGGAGCTTCGCTGTGAGCCATGAGACAGGCTTCAGATCTTCAGCCAACAAAAGAGGGACGTAAGACAGAAAAGTAAATGAATCCAATTAATTAACAGCTATTTACAATTTACACCATTTTCCTCTTTCGTTACCAATTTTATGCCCCCGATCCCGGAACGGTTCTCGAAGCGCTTCTTGTCCAAGATCCCAAAAATAGTCTCAGGAAGCGAACGCAGAGCAGAGCCGGGCGTCTGACGTTGGCACATGAATGACAGGCGAGAGCGGCCGGCGCCTTTCGGGAAAGTCTCTCGGATCGTTCTTCCAGCGCTGGAGCTGATGATGATGACAAAGATGAACATGACACTCAACGGGGATGCCACACCACTCTGGCATCCACCCGCGCACCGACTGGCCGTTGACTGCATTCCTAATTGTTCCTCGCCATTCGGGTCGGATGGTCGGCCCGCGTGGGTTTGTTTCACCGAGATGCACACCCAGATGGCACGAGGAAACCAGATGGTGTTGGTTAGGACAGATGTGCCACAATTTCCATCAGGAGATATGTATGGGATGGCAGATAAGCCCATGTCAAATAAATGTTCCTCCGTCACCCTTCGGGAAGCGATGAATATTTGAAAAGGTCTAAATGAAATGCCACCCGCCAGCCGGATTTGATCATGTGCATTTTACGATAAATTGATAGAACACTCTTCCATCTGTGCAGGAACTGAAATCTTTCCCAAATTTATCATGTAATCCTTCGCTAAGTAAGCCAATCAACAGCTCGTTAGCTGCCCTAATCTTTCGAGTCAGACATCGTTCAAGTCATCGTTCAGAAGAGCAAATCTTCCATCTTTTCGGACGTGATTACCCTCCTAATCCAAACGACTGTAGAATGAAAAGATAAATGAAGTGTTAAACACGACACGGCGACGATTTGACTGCTGTGCCCCAGTACCTACTGTAGTGACAAAGTGGCGTTCTAAAAACCACACTACAGCTGTTCCTTCACGTCTGCTTTTATCTTCGGACGGAAATTCCTCCCACAGATAGAAGGGAAAATCCGAGACGCGTGCTAACAATTAATCAAACGCTTCAAATTCCTTGTCACCACCGACAAGCATCTCAACGTGTCTCTTGTCGCACACCGGAGCCGAACTAGCTGAGTGGAGGTAGCAAGTATCGAACGAAACACATAACATTCCATGCCGTCTGTCACTTTGCTGGAGAAGGGAAGAAGAATTAATTCGCTTTAAACGATTCTCACCTCACCACACCGTACTCCAGAACTATCCAGAATCAAAACACCAGATGACGTCTGGAATGATGATCGGCTTGCAACAGTTCCAATGTTTAAGCGAGCAAAAGAAAACAAACCCAATGTTCAACGATAGACCCGTTCAGAACTAAAACAAATACGGAACCAGTCGGGATTTTATTGACTGTCCCCCCCTCACTATATGTGTCTGCAGTAAATGACAAATTTTCAATATCACATTCAGGGAACGATACTCACCGTGACACGTCCGACCATCGTGCTCATCGAGAACGAAGCCATGATAGCAAGAGCACTGGATTTTCATGCGAGATTCGTGTCCGTGATGGACCACGTGGCATTCATGGTCGCATCCACCTTGATTATCGCCACAGCTTGGTACTTTATCAGTGGTCACCTCCGTATCATTTTCACCTTCTTCTTCTTCTTCTTCTTCACCATTATTGGCAGCTTCATCTTCAGTCTTGGGGTGAGAATCGGGAGGATGTATTTGTTCTACTCTGGCTTCAATCTCCTCACTATGATGATGATGCGGATGATGATGATAATGATGTTCATGCACGGCTGTGGAATGCGAAGTTGATTCCACATTGATATCATCATCCGTCGGCTTATCCGGAACAATCGTCGTCGCAGGCGTTGTTGTAGTTGAAGAGGTATAATCCGGTAGCTCTTGCTGTTTATCGTTTTCTTCCTCCAGCTCAGGTGGTGATGGTTTTTGTTCTTCTGCTTCTTCCTCGTCTTCTTCGTCGTACTCTGAAATGAGATGATTGCGAAAGGAAACGGATATTAGTTCAAGCCTCCGATTGATTTGGTATGCCGAAAAAGGATCACTTTATTTTCTAGAGCTTGGGAAACCAGAACATTCGACACTTGGTAGAGAGTAGGCTGTGGTTTTTAGCGAAGAAACAATTTTTTTCCGTCATACCTTGTAAGTACAAGTTTTTGAAAAATTGAGAAGGCATCTTGTTTTCGACCGAAATTTATAACTTAAAGGCTGACTAAAAGAAAATTGGTACGCTCCTCGGGTGCCGCTAGCACGTCTATAGTGTTGGGAATCGAACATCTTTGGCAGTGGTTTGTTTACATTTCTATACTGGACAACTGGTGCAAGTTCGATCAAAGTAGTCGATCGCGTTCAGAAATAACGTCAAATGGAACTCGAAAGAAGAAAAGCTATTGTGCACAAACACCTGGAAAATCCAGAGTGATCCGGTTCCAAGCTGGCAAAAGTGCTGAACATGCCGAAAACAAACGTTTGTCGAGTGCTCAAAACCTACAACGAAACCCTGAGTGTGGAAAGAAATCAGTGGACCTACGAAAAAACTGGAATTAAATTTTGAACAGTGTTGGGTTTGTATTTAGGAATCAATGATCATCATTGAAGTTTGAAATTGTGAGTTTAGATATAGTTGGCGGACATCGATTAAGGTGAAACTTCCTCGAATCCTTAGTACTCAACATGCATGTAGTAGTGCAAACACTTTTTTGTTCTTAAGTGACAGCATGCATGATGCACCGCCTGAAGAAACCGTACGGTCCTCCTGGTTGCCTTTAATTTTATTTTTTCTCTAAAATTAAATTCCTCTTTGAATACAGCTATTTCATTAGCTTCAGGAGTAACAGCTACATGAGCCCATCATAGAAAATAATCACACTCAAACTATTTTTTTCCCTTTATTATCGATATTTTCAGCCCTGGGCTGGTTCATCTCCCGTCGTGCCGTGCCATTTGGATATTTTCGTAACTTGTCCGGAGGTGAGATTCGAGCTCATGACTTTGGCGTGAGAGGTATGGATGATAACCACTACGCCGGGGTCGCCCCTACACCCAAACTACACAACCTACAACTTTTTTATACCAAACTACAACTTTTTTATACAGTTTTATTAGAAATTTACTTTGTACAAGACATTACCTAGTATAGGGAATTTACTTAGTACAGGAATGTTTACCATATAATTACTCCTCTCAATTTTCAAATTCTTAACATAGCATGAAACCTCAAAATAAGAATTCTGTTCAAAGGTCGGGGCATAATTAGCAAGCTAAATATTAAGCCATACATCTTGTTGAATACAAATATTGGTGAATTTTAAACGTTAATGTTCCGTTCTAATTTGAATCATAAACCAACAGATCATAAACCAACAGATGAGTCGTTGATTAGATGACTGATACATAAAATGTATTTAAAATGTTTGAAATTGCACAACTGTGATAATAAACTGGATTTTTGCAGTTTGAAAATTGATTCCAGGGACCTTTTCACGTCATACTGAACTCTGACAACCAACGACAACATCATTCGATTACCACAGTTTTGGTATTTTTTTCAAATGAATCAACTTGAACGTTTTTGCTTACAATAATGCTCCCTTCTTTCAAAGTACTTTAAAGTTACTTGGGTACTTACCTCAAAAACAACGTGAGATCGACACTATAATAATTTTAATCAAATTTTTTTTGAGGATTCATAATTTTTCAGGATTTAAATGAAAAAACATATTCTTAAAAAAATCAGAAATCCGCTTTAGCAAAACGTAACGAAATTAAGCTGACAAGATATTCGAACAACTGAAACTGCACTTAAGAAGATTTTTCCATCACTGGAAATTTGCATGCATAGTTCATTAAAGGTTATGAAGGAAGCATACATATATTAGGATTTTTTGTGTAAAATATCTTAAATATATTGAGCATTGATATTTCTAGAAATTCGTAAGGCTTAATTTAAAAAAAAACATTTAAGCTAACTTGTACAGCTAAATTCCATAGATGAAGCATTTATCAAAATTTGCATTAAATGCGTACAAAAATGCCTGATTATCTAAATTTCCTCGCCACTCTTTTTTTTTGGCAAGCAAATTGGAGCTCTTCTGTAATTCCTTACTCTTAGAAGAAAAAAAACGCAAAAAAATCGTTATAAATTTAAAGTTAATACCTACAATAGTTTAACTGGGAAACTGGGTAGATTTGATCCCTGTGGAGACTTGTTCTCCCCGCGTTTTGTTAAATCTAGAACAGATAATTTATAGTCAATTTCCTATAACGAATCGTCTTTACAAAGACTGTATTCGATAATATTTGGACACACAAAATAGGTCACCAAAAATTTTCCTTGAGCCCGATTCTTTTCAAACTTTCTGGAAATTAAGTACTACTAAATGGTTGAGTTTTGACATCATTGATTTTTTTAATCTCTTCTCCCAACCCAAATGCCCGCACCTTTGCCTTGGCCCCTTTCATCAAATTTTGGGCAATGATAGGACCGACTTGCTTACTTACTCTTAAGCACACTTTCTTTAGTTCAAGTTCATTTTCTATCAGTTCTGGAGTTTTAACGAGCTGTGTCTTTCATGATTGCCCAACATTTTTCAATTGGGCGAAGTTCCGGAGTGTTTGAGGGTTGACGTCTTTTGGTACAAAAACTCCATTATTATCTTTGTACCAGTCTAAGACGGGCCGGGCATAGTGGCAAGATGCCAAATCCGGTCAAAACAGTGTCGGGCCATCGTGAGATCTTAAGAAGGGCAGAAGTCGTTATTGGAGGCATTCGTTCTAGTAGATTTGTCCGTTGACGGTTCCAGAGGTGATGAAGGGCTGACTCATTTTGCCACATCCGCAGATCGCTTGCCAGACAAGGAATTTTTTGGCGAATCTCGACAGTTTCTTCTTCCGTACACTTTCCGGAACGGCCAACTTAGATGAGGCGACGTAGTGTTCCTGTCCTGGCATTTGTTTGGTGTCGGCTTTAATGTAGGTCTCATCCTCCATCACAATGCAGAACGGTTTTGTGAGCCACTCCCTGTACAGTTTACTTGCACAAGTTTTGGCCACCGAGTGCTGTTTATCGCTCCGATTCGGTGCCTTCTGGACCTTGTACACATGAAATCCAGAACGTTTCATTGTTTTCTGCACAAAACAAACTGAAACTTTCGCCTTTTTCGAAACATCCCTAATCGAAATGTTGGGATAACGCTTAAATTGGTTCAATACCATCCTGGCCTTCTCCGAATTTGATGTGCCACGTTTTTTGCCACTACCATTTTTCCGCTTGGTTGTCTTACGGTCCTTGAACGTTTTGATCACATGAGATACGGTTGAATGTGCGATTCCGAGCTGTTTTCCGATCCATCGATGAGAAGCGTTTGGGTTTTCGAAGTGAGTGCCCAAAATTTGTTGGCGCACTATTTCTTCATTCGAAGCCATCACTGAAATCACTCGACCGATTTTCACGAAACTCATTACACAATTGACACAACACAATGAAATACATTCAGTTAAAATTTCAATATTTTTTACCCACACGCTGAAAAGTTACGAGCAATTGCGTGTGTCCAAATTTCATCGAATACAGTCTTTACAAGGTAATATTATATTGGCATTTGCTTCAGATAGTGCAGCGAGAAAAAAAATTTAAGAACAATACTACACGGTGTTCAATAAGTTCGAATACAAGTTTTCATCATTGCGTAGGTATGCGCCATGTACATATTCTGCATTGGTATTGGTGTCAGCTTTAGCTTCATTCATACGCTACCGAATGTGCGCGGTGTTGACATTCTGTTAGTTGTTGTTCGTTTGTTACGCGCGATGAAAGAGTATCGGGACTTCGTAATTAAGCGTTTTTTGAACGGTGAGCGACCCGGCGATATATTCCGGCTGCTGAAATCGCATGGGGTCAAGCGGAACTTTGTCTACACGACCATCAGGCGATACCGGGAGACGTCCTCGACCAATGACCGTGCGAGATCCGGTCGGCCGCGTTCAGCGAGGACGCCACGGGTCATCAAGATCGTGAGGGAGCGAATTCGGCGCAAAAAGAACCGCTCAATCCGGAAAACGGCTGCAGATCTCAACGTTTCCATTGGAACCGCTCACACCATACTCACCAAGGACCTTGGTTTCAGGCCTTACAAAAAACGTAAGGTCCATGGCGTTTCGGAGGCTACCAGCAAAAAGCGGTTGGATCGAGCTAAGAGGATCCTCTCTCGGCACGCTGGTCAGGAGTTTGTTTTTTCGGACGAGAAACTGTTCGTGCTGCCAGCAGCCGCACAATGTGCAAAATGACCGGGTGTGGGCGCCATCGAGGGACAGCATTCCTGAATCCAATATAAACATCCCTCGGTTCCAAGCGCCGCGTCGGTGATGGTTTGGGGGCAGTATGCAAACGTGGTAAGCTACCCTTGGTGTTTATTGAAAAAACGTCAAAATCAACGCGGCGTACTACAAAACTGAGGTTTTGGAAAAGGTTGTTGCCCCCAGTCTCCGAAGCCTCTACGGCGATGAGCACTACGTGTTCCAGCAGGACGGTGCACCAGCCCATACGGCAAATGTGGTTCAAGCCTGGTGTCGGGACAATTTAACCGACTTTCTGGACAAAACTTTGTGGCCTCCCAGCTCCCCGGACTTGAATCCTCTCGACTTTTTTGTTTGGTCCTATATGATGGCGAAGCTGAACGAATACAAGGTCAGCACTTTGGATCATTTCAAGACGGTAATTCTCAAAATCTGGGACGAAATGCCCATGCAGTCCGTGCGTGCCGCCTGCGACGCGTTCGAGAAACGTTTGAAGCTCGTTAAGGAGTACAAAGGGGGGGGTCATTCCAAGAGAAATGTTGTAAACGTTCCTTGTAAACATAGCTTTCAATAACATAAATCCAAAAAATAAAAAAACATGTTTTCATTTTTTTAACAAATTTTGAAAGTGTATCCGAACTTATTGAACACCGTGTATATGTTTATACTGAGCACCTTTTTCTTTTTTTTTGAATCTCTAATAACTATTTACACAATTGACCGAAACGAGTGAATATCTCGACGCTGAATGCTGTGAATACTTAAAGTAAATTGGAACCATTTTATAAATCCGGTGGTTTAGAATTTTTGATTAATTCGATACCAGGTTAAAAGGTCAGTCTGGAGCCATCGGATTCGGAAGTATGACCGGGTTTCTCAAAATCAGCATCAATTGGGCTAGGTTTAGTAACGTTAATCTGTAATGCCGGAAGATTTGCCGACAGATTCTTCTTCGGAACTTATTTCTCTTTGAAATTCAGCATCAGATGACGGTAAACTAAAACCACTTTTCCATGGGTTTTCGAATGTCCAAGTTAAGGGATCAACAGCACTTTTTATCACTTTTTTAGCCCGTTCACGCAAAACTGCCGCTTTTCTTCTTTTAGTAAGACGCGGCATTTTTTACTTCGTTAACCAAAACTTTTATCAGTACCGCACACCCGCGCAAACAGTTGATAATAACAATGCTATCTGTAAAGCTACGAACCTGAGTGCGAGTTAAAAAAAAAAGCAAGAAGCGTAATTTTGAGACCAGGTGCACATTTTGTGCACCATTCTCGTTAATCCAACAGTTTTTTCGCCAACTGTTTTTAAGAGCCCGATGATAATTGATCTCTAAGTAAAAGTAAATAGTGTTCAGGTGGCTACGGGAAGTGGAAATACAGTTACTGTGAAATTAGACTAAGCGGATCCTGGTTTTAAAAAGGTAAACAATGATGACGAAACATTACCTTCTCTGTGGAAATGAGCACCAGTTGATCGATTCAGAGTGTTTTTGATGAATTAAACAGAGTGAATTTATTAAATATGGTGTTCAGCTGTCCTATTAGCAGTATCGTGATGATTCATTGCAGGTAAGTGAATTAATTTAGAATGTTTTGTTAAACAATCCCAAAGTGTGCTTGTGTGGATGAGGAAGCCATCGCTCCTGCCATAAGGGGATTCCATCCAGTTTGTCCTTAAAGAAGATCACAAACCCTCCCAGGTTCGATGATTTTTGCTAAAAGAGATAGTGTAAGAGCGGCGCAGTGCCAAAAAACTTACATTTGGCAACGTTACGTATGAGCCGAATCACACCTTTTCTTCCCATGGGTATTTGAGTATTTTGAGTATTGAGTAGATCTTGAATCTTGAATCGCCTGAAGCTTGTGCTTTGATGAAGATTTTCTTAACTTTTTTATTTGAAATTTCAAGCTTATTGCTTTTCATAATTAGCATATTTAACTAAACTCAACTAATCCACTTCCAAAGTCATTAATTTGAGAGCATTACCGTATTGACATAAGTATGATAGTGTGGCAAGTACGATCAAACGATCAAAGCTCGAAAAATTTACTTTCACGAAAAAAATCTAGAAAAGAATCGAACCCAGCCAATATCGGCATGGTGTTGCTTTGTGCCTGGAAAAACTCATGGAGACCAAAGTGAATTTTAATTCGGTTTGCAGGCCTAGTTTATAAATTAAACAGTGCAAGAAGAGTATATTAGACACAGATATCATTTTAATACCAGAAGGTTTCCGACACGTCGGCGACGGCCAGGTTGATGTGGACGAGTGCCGACGGAGGCAGCTGCGGGTCCAGCAGGACTAGTCCATCTAGGATATCGAGGAGAGCTGGTTTGCAGAGCAACAAATAATTTATTTCTACCATATTTTGAAGACAATATCTCAAAAACATATTTATGTCGTGAAACAAATAAATAAACATATTTATGTCTTGAATATAATGTGATAGTAACAAAAGCGTCAAAATTATTTATCTGACATTTTTTCAAAATATGTTCTATTTAACAGTATAAATTAAAAGCTCTTTATTCAATACCTTAGCTCGAATTAATGGTTGTAGTTTTATTTAATATTTGCTTGCTTTCGCATTTATTGTGTAAGGACGCGAGGGAGGTTGGGAGGATTGTTACCATCACTTTAAATTTCAATTTACGAGGATTTAATAATGCAACAAGAGGTAGGTTGGGTTTTCGGTAAGTGAACGGTTGGAAGTGCATTGACTTACTGTAGCTGCTTTTTACATAGTCAAGTAATTTAATTTTTATAGTTTAAAATTTCATGTAAATTATTCAAGTTGAAATTTGTATATATAGCAATTGGGTCTTTCATGATGTCCTTCTATATGAGAAGAGTGAGACCTTGTAAAAACCAGCACAGTACATATGCAGTATATATGCAGTTAAGTTCTTGGTCCATTCATATTGGATCAGTCTATAAAAGCAAATGAGTGCTATCCGAACAACCTGCAGTGGAAGATGCCTTGGAAAGTAGTATTTCTTGATTTTATGATGCAACATAGAGACTGATATGCTTTTATGGTAAGTTATTTGAATTGTTTTTTTTTTTGTGAGATTTTTCCTCATTTTATTGCCCACAACTATTTTATAAGGAACAGTAGAAATTTGCAATATCGCAGTACATTTAATAAAATTTTCTTTTTGTCTTAACTTTTTATGAATCATTTATGCTAAAAATTTCCACTGTTCCTTTAACGACTATATAACGGGGATTCCCTAGGGGGTAGCCTAAGGCAGTCGAAGGATTTGTTGACTGGACAAGGGTTCATGGAGTCGCCAGTCCCTTGTCATGCAAAGACACGCGGCCTTCTGGCCGTAGTCTTCCGAAGGTCCTCACTGAGTTCGGCTGACCCTGCTACAAGAAGCCATCACGTAGGCTATTCTCTCAGAACAACCTGCTGAGAATAGTCCTGCAGCCATAGGTAATCCTTGCACTGATGGTGGGTTCTTATTACACATCACACACACCTTTGGTTGTGTTTTTTTCGAACACACAAGGTTGTTTTTTTCGAATTTTCTTGTTGCATGTCTTCAAAACTTTTTTGCTTATTGAAAATAATGATTTTCAATTTCAATTTACTTTTATATTAGTTTTGAGTATTGGTAGTTTTATCTCTACAAAGTTTTTTTTTTAAATTTTCCATCGTAAATTGTAATGGTGTTATTGAAATGTTTCATGTTCACATTGTTCATTTTCTTCTGATTTTTTCATTGCTGATTTTTTTTGCCCATTGTTTTAATTTTTCGTAACTAATTCTAAATCCTAGACAATGTGAGCTGTTTATTTTCCATTACATTCAAACTACCATTATTGCTTATCTTGACATGAAATGTCTCATTTCTTGTTAACTAATTCTTAACGAAACATTCAATGTATTTACATCTCATTTTTTCATATCTTTTAGCTCATTATTGTTCGTCAAATAGCGAAGTCAGCTTCAAGCTCATTGGCGAGACACGTTGCAATTTCTTGTGTTCTTCTTAAGTTGACAAAATTTGTCACTTTTAATCATTCCAAATATGTTACTGGTTGGGTCCTCCCTTAGCTCAGTCGGTAAAGGCACGGCAACACTATGCTGGAGGTGGCTGGGTTCGATTCTTGGTCTGGTCTACGAATTCTTCGTTAAGGAAAATGTCTCGACTCCTGGGTATAGGGTATGATTGTACCTGACACACAATGAAGCTGGAAGTGGAAGTGCATTTAGAACACTATTTTGAGAGCAAGCAATAAGCTTGAAATGGCGTCGATAAAAGATTTCAACATGCCCTCTGACTATTCCCTACTTGACCTGCATTCGAGCGAGGCCGGCGCCGGTATTGTCTAAGTTTGGAATCACCAGTTTTTCATATTTAGGATGTATGCTAGTCAGCTGATCTAGCAATAACCGAGTAGCAACCTTGAGTGCTCATGCTCACGTTAATGCTAAAAAGCTACAAGGAAACCCAGAGTGTGGGAAGAAATCGAAAGAAATCGACCTACAAAAAAAACTGGAACCAGGGATCGTCAGCTGCGCCGCAAGGTGCGTTAAATCCAACCCAAGTCTTTCGATCCGAGATGTGGCCAGAAGGTACAACGCCAACTTTAGATCGGTGCAAAACATCTTTGCCAGGGAAGAACACATGTCGTACAAAGCCAGTTAACATCCGAACCGGCACATGAAGCAGAGTTCCGTGGCCAATCAAGCGGATGGTTCTAGGTTTATTTATTTATTTAACAATATCTTCTGACACAAAAGTCGCACAGACTGGTTAATCGACACTTTTAATTCTTAATTTAAAAACTACTTTGCTAACATTAAAATCAAAACAATCACAAACTTCATTGAAACGTCTACAACATAAATATAGTAGATTGTTTAGGCCGTAATTTGTTCGATGGGATCCACAGCAGTTGCCGACTTCGGAGCTGACGAGTAGGTACATATAACCTCATATTTTTGAGAAGGCTGCTACAGTCGATGTTGCACTTAAGCACGTCGAAAATGAACAACCTTTGCAGCATCACTGGACGACTCACCAGCGGTTCACTGGGTCGTTCCATGGCAGGCCGGGTAGAGCATACCTTATGAAGCGCTTCTGGACTCTCTCAATGCGAGCTATATGGACGGCATGGTACAGAGCCCAAACCTGCACTCCATATTCAAGTACACTGCGAACTAAAGAACAGAACAGAGCCTTCAGCGCATGCGCGTTATTGAAATGGGCTGTGTTCCGGCGTAGGAAACCTAGCATCGCATTGGCTTTCGCAGTTGTCACTAAGATGTGTTCGTTAAAGCGAGGTTTACTATCAAGATCCTTGATCGACGTGACTCTTTCTAATGGCAAGTTGTTCAACTAGAGAAATGTAACCATCTAATGCTGTAACTTTCAAGTTTTAATAAAAGAACTGTTGAACAACCATTGAATTATGGCTAAGAGGTCTTTTATGCTTACCAATTTAATTTAGGTCAGCCTTTAAGTCTACCAATGGCTTCTGAACGGTTTTTGCTCTCGGTTGTGGCAAAACCTAAACACTTTTGGTCGATTTTCAAAGAAACTTCCGTATCATAGGAACAAACAGTGTAAGGAACATATACAAAGGAAGAGTGTTTTTTTTTTTCGCTTTATCGGGAGTCAATCGATGACTGTTCTAGTCTTACAATTAAAGAGAAAGCAGTTCGATTAAGAATCTCCCATAGATGGGGATTCTGAATATTTGCAGAGCTTGGTGTGAAATCATCAATCATCAATTAATCACCAAAAATCATGTTAAAGATTGAAATGCATTTTTACTTCGAGGCGGCCATTGGTGAGATCTGTAAGATTATGAATATTCAAAAGAAACGTGCTTTTAACAACTAAAAGGTGTCCACAGTTAAATTGCATCACTTTCAATAAGCTATAACATTTCACCCTTTGGGTTGATATCAACGAAATTTCGGGTGAAATGACCTCAGCGTGTATTGTTTACAATGCGTGAGTTTCATTGTGAAATGTGTCGTAGTTACGAAAATGGAGTCGAAGGAACAGCAAGTGCGCGAGAACATATTGCATACGCACCTCGACAACCCACTTCTTTCGCACCGAGCCATCGGAAAGATGTTGAAAATTCACCAGTCGTGTCATAAAACGGTTCGGGGAGCGTTTAACTTTCGATCGGTAGAAAGTGAGTGGTAGAAAAAGTGTTCCGATACTGTGTGAAGGATCACAAGTGAGTGGTTGCTGCTTTGAAACGCAAACCCAACTATTCCATTCGGGATGTCGCGAAAAAGCTGCATTTGACCAAAAATTTTGTGCAGAAAGCCAAGAAACGAGCTGGGCTCCATTCATTCAAAGTTCAGAAAGCTCCAAACCGCAATAAAAACAGAATAGCTACAGCGACAGCTCAAACACGTGCGCGTACGCTGTACACACAAATGTTGACGAAACAACATTGCTGCATAATGGACGATGAAACACACGTAAAGCGGACTTCAAACAAATTTCTGGCACCAGTATGTGACTGCGAACGACAAGTTCGATGTTCCAGAGTCTTTCAAACATTAAGTGTCAAAGTTCCCCAAGAAATTCCTGATTTGGCAGGGGATTTGTTCGTGTGGTAAACGGAGCAAGCCTTTCGTGACTTCAACTGTAAATGGTCAAGTATACATGAATGAATGCCTGTAAAAACGACGGCTTCCGTTTCTCAAAACAGACAACGTTCCTACAATTTTTTGGTCAGACCTAGCCTCTTGTCACTACTCCAAAGATGTTCTGGAGTAGTACAAGACGAATGGTGTCAATTTCATGCCGATGGACTTTGATCCCCAAACTCTCCAGAGTTGCGGTTAATTGAAAAATATTGGGCTATAATGAAGCACACACTTTGTAAGCATCCTAAAAATGTCACTACAGAACAGGAAATGTTGAAGTCATGGTTGAAAAAATGTCGGTTCAAGCGTTGTACAAAATTAATGCGTGGTATTAAGAAGAAAGTTAGGACTTTTGGATTTGGTAAAGAAATACAGTGAAATAAAAATATCTTAACCAATATTATACATTGTTTTTTATTCCCTGAATACTTCATGACAATCGGTTGAGATACTTGTTTTAGAAGACAAGTATAAAGTGATGCAATTTAACTGTGGACACCCTTTATTACCATGAAGCCATTGTACACTTTTGGTTCATGATGTTTCATCAGGGTGGCCCACTAATTTTCCATTAAAGTGGTCTTTTTTGTCGAAATTTAAAAAATCCAAAAACATCGAAGTTTGAATGGGATATTAAAAACAGTCTTCTTGAAGTCTTCTTATTTTTGTGGTCAGTAACGACGCTGACCACATTCTCATCACTGATCGAATAAAGGAAGGAAGGTTAGTTTGATTACTGTTGTTTACTAGAACCCGTATGCAGAAGGAAAAGATGCCCAGTTAGTAAGGAGTATAATGGGAACAGAAAACACCAAGAAAGTTGTGTGGTTCTTTCTACAAAAAAGATAGGCATAATGGTTTAAACTCTTCAAAAAAAGGATCCTCATATGACTCTCATCGCGAATAGCGATGAGAAGAATTTTTGTAAATCTTCTCCCTTGAGAGCTTAACAAAAAATCTAATTCCTTCTTTAAAATGATTTAGGTTTTAGGTTGAGCCCAGTTCCACTGTCACCAATACTTTCAATAAACCACTAGACAATCCACTGTACTTCAAGATTAAAGACCTCTCTGAAGGTAATACGGAATGGTTATTTTATGATATCCAATACCCGATAATGATCTGTGATGCTTTGTGGACTCGATGTTCGTAAAATGTATAAGATATAAAACCTGAAACATATTTACTGTGTAGCTTTTTGAACGAAACCTAAAGAATCGTATTACAAAAAGTGAGATAATTTAAAACAGTACTTATCTGAAACAAATCCAGTCCAATGGTTCTTTCTCATCTCGTCCTCAAATCAATTTTAGGGAATTATTATATTTTAAAGCGATACGACGAGCTTTGCGTTATAGAGAAGTCGTTAAACGCTATTTTCACAGAATTGTCTCTTCTCAAAAGATCTGCCACTGATAATGATCGAACTTTAATAGTTCCCTAGTTAAACCCAATTTAGGATATGGGGTAACTAACTGTGCTGTAACTATACTTTATCGAAGTAAATGTTAACATTTAAACACAAGTATAAAATGGATCAAAAATTGACAGCACAAAAGTTGTTCGTGCCGTTTTTCTAGCACAGCATGCTACGACCTCATTTATTCATCAGTATTTCAACAGTTTACAAATTAAGACACTCTTTTTAAAGCCATTTCGATCAAAATCGCTCAGAAGAATAAGGAATAAGTATTCCTAATTGGTGAACAAACATTCTTTTAAGGTCTTAGAATTTGTATTTGATAGGATACAATAACCAACAAAAACCCAAGCATGTTTTTCCCTGCTGCAATGTTTCACTTGCACATGAAGACATCCGACCCAAATCTCCAGCTGCAAATCCCCCTCCCGAAAACAATGCAGCAGATGAGATGGATGAGCCAGATGGAATCCACCACGGGGACCAATATTTACAAAGATTCAACATTTTATGAACATAATAAATTGGATTAAGCGACACTAATCTCCCGCACGGCATCATTTCACGATCTTTGATCCGGCCGACCGCGTGACCGCGTGCGGCGACCGTGTCGGCGAATTCTGCTTCATCTCCTCCATCTTCACAGCCGGTACCCGAAAAGAATTAGCAGCTCAATCTCGCTTCCACCAATTGGCTCAGTCAAACAAATCCAGACTGGTGTGGATATCGATTTCATCCTCCGAAAAAATCCGAAAACCCGCGAGTGGAAGATTGATCAATTCGGTTTTGTTTTGATCAGTGACAAACTGGCATTGTTCCTGGTTCCCTTCTGACCACCCACCGATCGAGATAATCGTGCCTGTTAAGAGACTGTAATTTTTAAAATAGATCGGAGTCTTCGATCTATCACCACTTGGTTCTTTCACTTTTTTCCCCCGGCGGCAGCATAACTTCGTTCCGTGCTCTCTTTTGTTCGGCGTGAAGATTTCCTTTTTCTGCTCTGCGCCGGGGAGTGCCGAAAGACGCACTCCCAGTGTCCAAATGCCGAGATCCCGCCGGCTCTCTGGTGCATGGCTAGGTTTTGGATCGGAATGACGAAAAAAAGTAATCAAATCAATAATAGCATTTTTTCCCTCCCCCGCTCGATTGGTTATTGGGGAAATTTTTTGGCATCTTTAATCGATCCCACCAAAACGAGATAAATGTGAGATTCCCGATGCCACGCGCAACCGTTCGGTGGAGCGAAGATGAGAAAGATCGCCGCCGACGCCTCCACCTTCACCATTTCGGATGGCAGTTCAGTCTACCTGGTACATATCTGACCGCGTTCGATGGAAACGGTCCGAAGATTAAATTTGGTAGATACAACTGAGACGGAGATTGAGCTTGCCGGTCGCGTGGTCTAAATTCCTAGTCAATGATGACCGGTACACGTGGCGTTCTGGTTGGTGCTGTTTTGGAGCCTTGTTGCGAATCGCCCGCGGTTTCATCGTGAGGAGGGGTCCGTTGTGGTTTTCGATAGTTCTGGTACATGCTACAAACACATAATGGCAGCTAGTGTGTAGTTCATGAATGGAGGCAGGTGAAAAGGGATTTGCGTGGCTTTTGGTGCAATGTGGCCTCGCTATAGACTCGCACACTCTCTCTCTCCTATCTAGACTACACTGGCCGGTGGTGGTCACACCTGCTTCTGACAGAGAATGGATAGCTATTTGGTGGGGTACTGATGGCTAATGAATGTATGCATTATATTGGAATCTGGGACGGTGCAGATCGATGCACTGTTTCGGAAGTGGAATACTGCATTGAAATGCTGTTGTCAAAGTTTTAACTATACTGGTATAATATATTTCTTACGGAACTGTTTTCTATTTAACTGATCAATGTTGAAAACAGGAGGTTTTAGTCACTCTATTTTGAGATTTCGATTCGGAAATAAAATATAAATCAAATTGTATAATCATTTATTTATTCCAGGGTTGCACATATACAGATTTATCTAGATTGACACAGATATTTTAAATATTTTTCATACAGATATCTGTATGTAAAGATAACAGATTTTTGAGATAAACCAAGATTTTTAAGATTTTTGATAATTGCTTGTCCATTCAAGAACCTCAAATTTATAATTTGTGTATATTTCATTCCAATCCCACTTTTACCTTTGCGCTAAACTGGCCGGCTTGACTTGCCGGAAGGGCTCAGTAGGGATTGTCTGTCAAGCCCGAAGCTAAGAGTCAGTTCCTTTGTGGTTATATCACACTAATTATTTTTTTTCTACTGTAGTTTTTTTTTCAAAAATTTTCAGCATTCAGCACGGGGAAGCTGGTTGGCGTAGTATGGGTAACGTTGTTAACTTGACAAAAGGAAAGTGAGTGGCTGCGACTGAAGATCGTGTTGAAATAGGGTGTATTTTATATTCTCATTTAATTAATAATTTCAGCACGCGACATCTTTGCA
>JASCZW010008419.1:0-51110 GCA_034211315.2 Aedes japonicus
TAATACTCGACACAGCCAACAGGGGCTTAACTAGTCTCCAAATTAACCCAGCATGTGAACCAAGAACACCAAGCCCAAAAAATCACAACGTAGGACAAATTTCTGTTGAGCGCACAAAACGCAAAAAAATACTAAAAAACTATTATGTGGACGATTTAATTGGAGGGGCGAAGACCATCGAAGAAGCTATCCAGCTTCGGGAAGAACTAGGGAACTTACTTTCGAAAGGTGGATTCGTTCTGAGATAGTGAACATCAAACCGCCTTGAAGTATTGCAGGGACTCCAGGATGACCTTATCGGGACGCAATCGAGCCAACAACTCACACCGAATGAGTCTTCAAAAGCACTAGGAATTCGATGGGAGCCAGAATCTGATACACTTCGTTTCGATTCACCAATACAGCTCGGTGACGAGCTTCCAACGAAACGTTCAATCCTCTCCAATATTGCTAGACTTTTCGATCCACCCGGCTTAATTGCACCCGCATCGTAGTCAAAGAGTACGATTGGGACGACCCTGTACCTTCAAATAATTCGAATGAAATGGGAAAGCTTTCGGTTTCGAGGCTGCCAAAAGATTGCTACCTATCGAATTGATCGCTACGCCTTATTCCTAGACGTGCAAATTGAGCTGCATACATATGCCGATGCCTCAACGTCTGCATTCGGGGCCTGCTCATAGGTCCGACGTGAAAACGCTCTGGAAACCGTTTGAATCAGGCAAAGTGGCTTCGCTGAAGAGACTGACAATAGCTCGCCTGGAACTGTGCGCCGCCATGCCACGTCACCATCACGCCACCGATAAAAGTGACGCAAACCGTAGATTTTCTGAGGGCTACTACGATTTTCACTTCACTATCACTTCCACCTCATGGAGTTCATTTTTGATGGCGATTCATTGCAAAACGCGTAATCCTAGCCCATATCTATTCGGATAATGGAAAAAAATTTGAAGGAGCATACCGAGAGCTGGCGGAGCAATTTGCCAGATTGAGGAGCTAGAACGAGCAGAACATTATTGCTTCTGCTTGCACAGATCAGCGAATTACGTGGCATTTGACTCCTCCCAATGCACCACATTTCGGTGGCCTATGGGAAGCGGCGGTCAAGACGGCCAAACGACATCTTCTTCGGCAACTAGGTAATACACTTCTCTCATTCGAAGCTTACTACACAATTCTGCACCAAATCGAATCTTCGATGAATTCCGGTCCACTTCTGTCAATATTCTATGGTCCTAATGACCTCGCCACCCTAACACCAGCGCACTTACTCATCGGTACCTCGGTCCGACCCAGCCATTCATCACACACCGATGGGCGCCCTTGAACATTTTCAGCAGCTTCAGCATCACGTTCAAAAATGTTGGATTCACTGGCGAACAAAGTACTTGCAGAAGATGATGAGAGATACGAAACTTGCAGCACGAAACGACGAGATCCAGCCTGGAAGGATAAGGTCACACTGGTTGACGAAATGGTACACGTTGGCCACGTGTGCACAACACTGAAGTACATCCTGGAAGAGATCAATTGAATCGAGTTGTTAGCCTTCGCGCCGCCAGAGGTATCATCATCCGACCTATAACCAGAATTGGCTTACTTCCAAGTTTTGAGCCAGTTCTTGGTCAGGAGCAACGAGGGGAATCATTCAACGATTCCAATTCTCATCGTAAATAAATAATTTTACATGTACATAGAAGAAAAATCGAATGTTTGTAAAACAAATTGTACTTACCTGTTATAATTACCTAGAAATGTCTGTTTGTGTTTACATCAATCATGTTCAACGTACACACTTAGATTTTTTTACAGAAATCTGTAAAGTTTTACCGAATTCTCAACAGGTGAAAGTTCGGTAATCCGATTTTACGGATTTCGGTGAAATTTTACAGATATCTGCAAAAAAATTTACCGGCTTTCGGTAAAATTTTACCGAAATCCGTAAAATCGGATAACCGAATAGCATTAGGTCATACATTCTAGGTCTAGTAGGTCTAGTGATTCTAGTGATCCTCAGAGTACAGAGATATGCGGAAATACAATCCGATGGTTTGGCAACAGTGTTTGTTTTGTTTACAAAAGCTGCTAACACTTCCGCAGAGTGAAATGTTACAGCTTTGTGCGTGACTTCGTGGTTGTCAGCTTTAATTGTTAACATTTATAACGTACAAGTAATTTGTTTATTATATATTTTAAAAACTATCAACTATAAAGTGTATTGCAAAGTTTTGCACAAACCTCGGAGGTGTTATATCATCGAATCGCGTCAACATAAGCTACGTCTTGAATATCGTTAGTGTACACCAATATGTACATTACAAAATCGAGACAAGACTGGAAGGGTTGGCCGGAAAGCGTGGTATCGACGACTAGTAGCTTTCCGAATACTCTGATGATTACTATTGCAGGCTTGAATGAGTATGTAGGTGATTCCTAATGTTGACTTCAGACTTGGCGATTTCATTATTGAACGGCTATGAGGCGATCCAAACAAACAGACAGAATTAGACACTGGAGCAGAATTCTCTTCAAAATACTGACAACACGGCACTACCCAGGTAACCAATAAGCATTAACTAGAGCCCGTAAGTAGCCCTATATGTGTCTTATAGTACTGCTATAACACTACTGCTTGTATAACGTGATATAGAGTATCTTGATATCAGCAACTGTACAGCTAGTTTTCACTGGAAATAATGTACATGTAATTTGATATCAAGATACTTTATATCACGTAACATAAGCTGTAGTGTGAACGTACTACACTCAGTAGCAAAAAAAAAGCCGAGCAAAATTTTGCTTCCAAAATACGCGTTGTTCAACCTTCGGTCCCTTTGTCAATTATCAATATATTTGGCTGAAATTTTGACAACACTATAACTAATGTATACACCTTAGGTGAACAAAATTTTATGTTGAAAAGATTATAACTTGAAGTAATCATAACATATGTGAAAAATGTCAATTTTGACATACCAATTTCAAAAAATCCGTATTTCTGTGAAAATTTAGGTAGCATATTAAAAAATGTTCCATGTCTTAAAACAATACAAAGATTAATGTGGCTCGATAGTTCAGCTTGGTAAATATCGGGTGAAAGCGAGAAATACTCATATTGGAGCGTCAACTTTGACGTCAGCTGTAGTCCAAACCACTAAATGAAATCAGTTCAAATTTTGTCCACATTATTCTCTGTATTGTTTTAAGTCATAGAAAAAAATTTAATATCCTACCTAAATTTTTCACAGAAAAACGGATTTTTGAAATTGGTATGTCAAAATTGACATTTTTCACATATGTTATGATTACTTCAAATTTATAAACTTCATCAACATAAAATTTTGGTCACATAAGGTGTATACATTAGTTATAGTGTTGTCAAAATTTCAGCCAAATATATTTATAATTGACAAAGTTACCGAAGGTTGAACAACGCGTATTTTGGAAGCAAAATTTTGCTCAGCTTTTTTTTTTGCTACTGAGCGTATTTATGACAAGCGATATAATGCATATGAGCATTATATTCACCTTAAATGCTATTCAAAAACAGTTTTTGGCCCGCTATACGGCCAATTTAATGCTGACTCCACCAAAAAAACGTCTTTGTCGACAAAATGTCATTCATTGGTAACATGAATTGGTAACGTTTGCAAATAGATGACAGCAGTTGAAATCTTGTTCTGCTGCTTGAGAGTTTAGCTTTTTGAATGCTGATTAAATGCTTGATTGAGAATGCGAAGGAAGAAAAAGTTCATTTTCAATTTTAGATTTTATTCATTTTCTTGTTTTGCCTCTTATATTTTTTTTCCTCTCCTGTACTGATGATGGATGATATGAACGTTTTGCTTTCTGTTTAGACCCCCTTATTTTTCTTATGAAAGGGGAAACTCAAATTCGCTGCAGTTTTTACATTTCCTAGGATGGGATTCGAACTCGCTGCTTCGCGATTGACGTGTTTTTATACCACGTCTTTATCCTCTAGCCTATGTGGAACGTATGGGAACGGTTTTAATATTTGCCCAATATAAACTTAAATGTTCTCAGGTAACCAATAAGCATTCAAATAGGCACTAATTCTACATCATACATGCATTTAAGATTCTTCCTTCTGTACACCCAAAATTTGAAACTGTAGCAAAAAATGCAATTGCAGTTGTTTCAATCATATCTTGAGAAATCCGCATGATTCTGATAAGGAAATTTTGCCCATCATGATCCACAAAGCTTTTTATGGTATGAACAAAGCCATGCAAGTGTGTGCAAGCGGTTACCGCTGCGTGCCTAGTGCCTCGACAGTTGCAGCAACCGTTGGGTTTTTTGTTCAACCGTCAACAACTTCTCAATATGGGTGAGACAGTGGCCCAGAACGCCACTACGCCATTTGCCACTGTTGCTATTCCGCTGTAAAGTGTTCTATTTTTATTTTCACTCGTCATCACACTCCCATCTCCCTCTCATCAGGTCACCATGCGTTTTATGAAATAAACTAAGCCATGTAAGAGTGTGTGACCGATATTTGCTTCATTGTTGTAACGTTGAGTGCCTCGACAACCGAAGCAACTGTAAAGCTTTTAAAGGGTGTATTCGATAAAAATGGCACACAGAAAATCTTCTGTAACTTTTGAATCGTATGAGTAAAAAACCTAGAAATTTGAGTAGATCTTATCCATAGTGTATTATTTACATCTGCCAAGTTTCATAGTTATACATTCAGTAGTTCCAGTCATGTCGTCGAAACAAGAAATTGTCCGTGAGAAAATGTTGTGCACTCACAATCAAAATCCAGGGGCGTCCCACCGGTGGATTGCTAAAAGGCTTGGAATTGCAAATACAACTGTGTCTCGTGTAATAAGAACCTTCAAGGAGCGTCTGAGTGTCCAAAGGAAGGAAGGGAGTGGTCGTAAAAGTGGTCCAATGGACAGTAAAATGGCCAGGAAAGTCGTACAACAATTCAAGAACCGTCCAAACATGTCAATTCGAGATGTCGCTAAAAAGTCTAAGGTGTCAGTCGGTTTTGTGCAGAAAACCATGAAGCGTGCTGGGTTACATGTTTACAAAGTGCAAAAAGCCCCAAACCGGAATGAAAACAAAACATCACTGCGAAAACCCGCGCCCGGAAACTTTACACGAAGCTGCTCACCAAATCCGGTTGCATCGTGATGGATGACGAAACATACGTCAAGGTCGACTTCCGTCAACTTCCTGGGCAAGAATATTTCGTTGCCAAGTCGAAGTTCGATGTTCCGGAGGATGTTCGAAAGAAGAAACTATCGAAATTTGCAAAGAAGTTTCTAATCTGGCAGGCGATTTGCGGATGTGGTGAAATAAGTGCTCCCTTCATCACTTCCAGAACAATAAACGGTGCGATTTACACGGAAGAGTGCCTTAAGAAGCGTCTCTTGCCATTCATTAAGAAGCACAAAGGATCAACTCTGTTTTGGCCTGATCTAGCATCCTGCCACTACGCTCGAAACGTATTGGAGTGGTACCGAGCCAACGGAGTCAATTTTGTGCCAAAGGATATGAACCCACCAAATTCACCGGAACTTCGTCCAATTGAAAAATTCTGGGCAATTATGAAAACGGAACTTCGCAAACATCCCAAAACTATAAAAACAGAGCTAGAATTGAAGAAAATTAGGGTAAAAACAACAAAAACACTGGGAAAATCGGTTGTACAAAATTTGATGGGTGGAGTGAAAAGGAAGGTGCGGGCATTCGGGATGGGAGACGAAATTGAATAAAACAAATGTTGTAAATCAAAACTCATTAGTAGTTCTTCATTTCCTGAAAATTTCAAGAAAATCCGATAATCAGTTTAATTTTGATGAGTATATATGTGTGTGCCATTTTTATCGAATACACCCTTTATTCCGTTCACCTCAACTTGTTAGTGTGTTAGTGGTTACACTGAAGAGACGTCATGCTGACGGTCGCGGTTCGAATCTCGGTAGCGATTCGTGATCTTATTTTTGTAGGCCATTGAATTTACTACTACTAATCAACTGCACAACCTCACGCACACATTGAATTTTTATAATCGAACCGATGTGTTGCTTTTTTGCCCACGACCAATGTTGCATTTTTTCTCCAAGTTACGATCCATTACGAGAAATGAAACCAAATCATGCGAAATTGCATTACAATCTTGATTTTTTTATTTTGGGTATACATTGGCTGTCTGAATGCACAGATGTTGTAAAATAGCATACACAAAGCTACCGTAATACTAGCTGTCTGATATCTGCATTTTTGTTGCTTGATATGTTGTTAGAATAACGAACTGAAAATGCTTAATTAAAGTTGTTTACAAAGGTTAACAGATGGAACTGCAGAACTTGGATGAAGATTCAATCACCAGAGTGAGGACTATTATAGTCCTGATGCAGGAGTAAGCGAGGATGAAAAAACGCTTCGAAAATTCAGACACTTATCGATTTGTAAACATCTTTAACTTAAGCATTTTCAGTGCGTTCTTCTCATAATATTAAGAGCAACAGAAATGCAGATAATATTACGCTAACATTACGGTAGCTTTGCGTATGCTATTTCAGAACAGCTTTGCATTCAGACAGCCAATTTACAGCAAGCAGAATCGTAAATGCAAGTGTGATGCAGAATTAGTGCATATCTCAATGCTGATTGATTACCTTGGTAGTGAAATGAATTGACTAAAATGAAAAATGGCCTTCTGTACAAATTCCGACAATTTTTCATTACAGCAACACAAGCAAAATTGTCTAATACAGATAATAATAAAATAATATGTAATTATCATAACACGAGTTCAACAGAATACGAATGATTCATTTTTGATTTTTGAAGCGTAATAAATATAAACCATTTATTTTAACTTCATTTCGATACTTAGCAATCGAAACATTTCAGCAAGCAGTAAACGTGCTCGTTTGGCTCAGATTTTGACAGTTCTCGCTGCTCGATTGGCTCAACATGGCCGCTTCCGCATATCTCTGTACTCTGAAGATCTCTATCATAGACCACCACATAGACATTTGATGTCACTTGCATGCAATAATAATACAGAACGTGCTCCATGAGCCTGTGCACGGTTCCATAATTCTTTTGTCTTTTTGACTTTTACTGTGAGCCGTGTTTTGGTGTTGTCTCAATCACTCTCACAGGACGCTTGAAATCATGGCTCACAGTAGAAGTCAACTTTTATAGCGTGAATAGGCTCATTCGAATACTTTCACTTATTTTTTAAACACTATTTTAAAAAAAAACTTTTTTGAGCGTATTAGTAGAACGATTGTGATTGGGAAACTAGGAGAATTTAAAATGTAACACTTCATTTGATCACTTTTAAAAAAATAAAAAGTTAAACCTATGAAACACTTTTTTAAATTTTCGCTAGTAATCGCGAGCAAATTCCTTTTAATTCCACTATGAGCTTATCTTTTGACAGATAGGCCTATTTCGTCTGCTACTTACAGACTTCTTCAGTGCCGAGTGCTCGACTTGAAGGAAACATCACAGTAGGTCTAGTATTTATAGTAGGTTTGTTGGTACCGCGGTATGTGAGATAGGGGTGGGTAGAGAAGTTCTTGAGTGTGTTTATGTGTTTGCTTGTATACCTGAAATGTTGTTTGATACCTACAATGTTATTCATTATTACTTCGTTTGAAGTTAGTCAAATTGGTGTTTTGTTGTGTAGTGAGTTGTTTTTGTGTGAAGGTATAAATTTAAACAGCCACGAATATCCGTTTCCTTGATCCTTGTTAAGCAATTTTTTGGAATTTTGTTTGTGGATTGCTATGCTTTCCGCTACATTTAGTTTCCAGGGGTTTGTGATATTTCTTAATATTTGTATGTTATTTAAGTTTAAAAATTGTTCTTCGTTGAATATATGTTCAGCTACTTTTGATGCCGCAATGGTCACAAGTTATTTTGTAGACCCCCGATATGTTTAAACTGTTAATGCGGTCTTTAGCCGACCCTAAGAGGGTTTTAAGTTGATTATTTTTACTAGTATAAACTATTTTAAAACCGAAGTTGCGTAGGATTCGTCGTAATTGTGTAGTGTGGTTATCGTATGTCATTGCTATTCTTTTAAGTTGGGGTTGTGTATCTGTTAATGTGGTGAGTGATTGTTTGTATTGTTTTTGTGTTTTTTTGTTGATTACGTTTTGTATTAGTTTTCGGGAGTAACCGTTCAAGTGTGCTGTGTCAAAAATGTAGTCGAGTTCTTTAGTTATGCCGTTTGGACTTAGGGGTAATGTTTGTATTCTGTGTATCATGTGGTTAAATGATGCTATTTTGTGTTGGTATGAGTGGTTAGACGTATGTGGTATTGTGCGTTGTGTGTTTGTTGGTTTTCTGTAAATTTGAGTTTAGATGTGAGATGTGAGTTTAGATTGTTCTTTAACTACGAGCAAGTCCAAAAATGGTAATTTATTATCTTTTTCAATTTCATAAGTGAATTCTATGATTTTATGTGCGTTGTTTAAGGTTTTTAGGGTGGGAGTTAAGAGATCTTTCTTTAAAATGCAAAACACATTATCAACGTATCTATACTAAACGGTAGGTAGTTGATCTTGCAATTGTTAGTTAGAACATTTTAAGTAAGTCTCAAATCAACCTGCATGTGAACCAAGTACTCCAAGCCCACTGAAGTCACAATAAAGTTAGTGAAAAACACAGACCGACGGTGTTGAAATCGAGGCAGTAGACGAACTCGTGTATCTAGACTCATTGGTGACCGCCGATAACGACACCAGCAGAGAGATACATAGGCGCATTATGGCTGGCAATCCTGCCTACTTTGGACTCCTAAGGACGCTAAGATCGAACAAAGTTCGCTGAACTACAAAGTTGACCATCTACTAAACAAAATTTAGACCGTATCCATAGAAAATTAAAATAACAAACTGATATCAAATAAATTACAAGTTTTGTTATCTCAGATATCATTTTGAACTCTCTTGTTATCGCATAACAAATTTAGTTATCAACATTGACAAATTTTGGTATCATCTGTTTTCAATTTTTATTGACAATTTTTGAATTCTTCCAGCATGCTGACGAATGCTGAGTATTACCAGCATGTGATGGATATGTTATTGTGCTTCTCACCAGAAGCAACACTTCAGTTATGTGTATGAATTCGATATCATGTTGATAACAATTATCTCAAGAAATTTGATCATACTACACAATTTGTTATCAAAATGAACTCGATGATAATAGAACGAGTTAATATTGTGATATCCAACGAATATTAATTTGTAATCTCTTTTATTATTTTGGCTGTTTATTCAGCTTAAATGATAATATATTTAATGATCAAACACTGATAATCTGATATTAGAACTGGTTATCAATTTAGTATAAACCTTTGCTCTGGAGTCCTCTACGCCCACGAAACATGGACATTGCTAGTGGAGGACCAACGCGCCCTTGGAGTCTTTGAATGGAAGATGTTGCGTACAATTTACGGTTGAATGCAGATGGAAAACGGAACGTGGAGGAGGAACCAGGAATTGCATCAATTGCAGGGAGAACCTCCCATCGTACACACCGCTAAGCCCGGTTGACTACGATGGGCTGGACATGTCGTTAGAATGTCGGACGACAGCCCAGTTATAATGATGCTCGAAAACAAACCAATGGGTACAAGAAGACGGCGTGCAACGAGCAAGGTGGATCGATCAAGTAGAAGGCGCCCTATGGACCCTTCGCAGACAGATCTGGGAACCAAACGATCGACTAAACCATACAGTCAGCGCAAAGGAGGCGGCGGAATGTTTATAAAGCAGACCACCTGTTCGCATATTCCCATTAAAATATAAATAAAGCAGTGAACCAGTGATAATCGAATTATTGGAGCTGAAATCACCGAAACCAACGTGACAAACCACTGTTGAGGATATGGAGTGTGTAAAAATTGCCACTGCTCAAACATCCTTCCCTTTCTCACAAATATAAACGCAGAAGCGTTGAAAGTGGTTTGTTGGTAGTTAAACATTGTCTCTATGTCGATAGGCCTATATGGCAATTAGATTTACATAATTCGAACGTTGTGGCGGTGGCGGGCAGGACTTAATTGCGCAAACAAACCATCCGAAGACTTGACCATGTCGTGGTGGTGGTGCGATAAGAATAGTTATTCAGTTGTGATGCAGTAATTCTCAGTGTTTATGGATGCGTTTGCAGGAGCCATTAGCGAAATGAAAGGAGAGGATCAAGCGCGGGGCGGTTTCCATGTGGGTGAACTGAAATTTATATGATGTTATTAATACCCTGCCCAAGGGTAAATATTTACTGTTTGGTTATTCATTACGAACCCGATTCAAAGGCAAATATTTGAACTCAAATATTTCATGTCAATATCGCTGCAACGCAAAAAAAAAAACGCGATCAGTCAAAAGTGTCGATAATTATCATTTTCCTATCATCGTGGTCTTCAAAGTTATTTGTCGGTTTCGACATCGAGCCGGCAGTCCCGAAATGACAAAATTACATTTTCGATATTCCACCGAGACGGGGAGGTAAAATGCAATTATCGCTCGAACCTTGCACTCGACGAACCACTTCAAGGCCGTGGCACGAAAAACCGACACGGAACACACCGGAAATTAGATTCGATTTACGCTTAACCTGCTTTCTACCGCCATGCCATCATCACGACAGAACACGATAACGTGCAGTAGCAGGCTGCCAAGCAAGCAAGTTATAGCAGGCCATGAATATTCCATCATAATTCATATAAACCCAGCCCACCCCGTTGCCTCTCGGATTCACCTTGGCTGTTTTTTCGCGCACCACACATTCGCCCGAAATTGATCATCGACTACTTGGAAAGCGGCTTGCCGGGGCCACACAAAGCACAGCGTAAATAAATTAAATTATCCTCATCACGGTGGCCACCATCATCGCGAAAATATAATAACAACCCTTTTCTCCCTGCTTTTAAAATCATTGGCTAATGACATTAGCGGGCTATATGCCAAAATGCCACCTAAAGCGACGCCATATGTGCGCTGCTGTATGTTGCATAAACTTGAACACTGCACACGAAAATGCACGTGCAGCCATATTGGGGGTAAGTTTTATCACGGCACCAAAGTTTTCCCAGTGGAAAATAAACCACTTCTAGCCGGCGGCTACTAGCCTTTTGCCGAGCTTTCTGCACAAGCTCCATCCGAAAACCAGCACCACGTCAACCACCACTACCCAGCCAGCACCCGCATGAAGCATTTCATGCATGCTTAAACGATGTGCCACAGCAAATTGTTGTGCTTAATGGATCGTAAATAAAATATTTTAAATTAAAAACATATTTATAGAGTCGCGATGAAGTCTGCCGCACCGAGCCAGTGGCGGTTTGGTGGACTTGAATTTTACGAACAGTGTGTCGCTGGTTGTTGCATGCAGCACTCAGTTTTCTGTCGGCTCTCAACTTGGCGTTCTGGATGCACTTTCACAGTTATTCGTGAAAAACATTGGAAACTTCGCATCACTGTACTGCATACGATTATGTCCAGGAAGCGAGAAATTTTCTCAGCGGACCTAGCATCCTCCAGCGTGGCCTTGCTTTATTGGCCATACTAAAGGAGGACTCTGCTCTGTTGATCCGGCTGTCAACCTAGTCAGGGGTTAAGGTAAATATGTTTGTCGAACACCACCGAACATGTAGGTCCAAACAGAAATATGCTTGGATAATTTTGTACACTTTCGATTTTTGTACAATCCGAGAGCCGATATGGTTGAGAGGTTGCAGCAAGCCACTTGTTCAGACTCGAGCCTTGGGTTATTTGACAATTTAACGGACACGTTGAAGTTTGTATGAAAAATTGACAAATTTTCCCCGAACTTCAACCCATGTGGAGAGGGCTAAATATTGAACGAGTCAACTCAAATCTGGACCAAAGGCTTAAGGTGGCATGTGGAATGTGGTGAGATGGATATTACCGAAATCCTGGGAACCGAAGCATAAATATTGTACTCCAAAAAAATGAGACACACTGATAGAGGGTGTTCCGATCAAAATTTGGTCAAACAGTAATGTGTGTGGGTCGATCAAAGTTTTTATTAATAAGTCAAGTTCTTTTTCTTTTTCAAGTTCAGTTAATACAGAATACTGGAGAAATGTTCAACAGAACTTCCTTTATACCGAATGCGAATTGCCGGGTCTTTCGTTGTTGTCGCTCACAACAGCTTTTTGAGTCTTCTTAGGGTTCCGCTTGACGATGGCCCAATATTGTTCGATTGGGTGAAGCTCTGGCGTGTTGGGAGGGTTCTGTCCATGGGCATGACTTGAACGTTGTTGGCAGCATACCACTCCATGGCCTTTTTCCGAATGGTAAGATGCCAAATCCGGCCAAAACAGAACGGAACAATTGTGCGGCTTCAGGAAAGGCAGTAGACGTTTGTGTAGGCACTCGCTCAGATAAATTTCCTGGTTGCTGGTTCCAGTCGCATTGTAGATGTTGCTCTTCAAGCCACACGTATAGATGGCCAGATATTTCTTCGCAAACTTTGATAGTATAATGTGCTTGAAAATATCTGCCACCTTTGTCCGTCCGGTTGCCGTATAAAATTCCTGTCCAGAAACGCTGTTTAAAATCTGCCTTGACGTAAGTTTCATCGTCCTGTACCACACATTCAAACTACGTCAGCATCGTCGTGTACAACTTTCGCGATCGTGTTTTGGCCGACGTGTTTTGTTTATCGTCACGATTTGGAGTAAAACCACTTTCTTGTAAGTCGACACTCCCAGCTTCTTTGCGACATCTCGGACGGAGAGCTTGGGATTCCACTCGAAACTGCGGGCAACTCTATTTTTCGTCGCTGTAGCCTCCGGTTTTCGTTTTACCCCCGATCCAGCTTTCATGGCTGTCGACAAACGTTCACTCAACAGTTAAAAAACTAGAAATGAGAAGAAAAATTAGTATTTTACATTTAATTCCAACTACCTTTGCTTATCTAGACAGATATGTGCATTTCGTCTACAATGTGCAGACTTTTTCAGTGTCGTGTACTAATAATTCGACTCGTATCTTTCAAGGTAAGTAAAGGTGGTTGGAATTAAATGGAAAATATACCTTTTCTTCTCATTTCTAGTTACAGGCGTTGGAATAGTTTGGATTTTCGCCATGCATGTGCAAAATTTGGTTGCGTTGCTTCTCTTCCTTCGATGAAATTTTGATAACTGAAGTGTTAATCTCAAAATCTAAATACAAGCATGATGCTGCAGGCGGACATCTTCAAAAAGAGGGGCGTGCTAAATTTTGTAATGCACGATGAATGGAAATGCGTCAAATTTATTCGGCCAAATTTTGATCGGAACACCCTGTACTACACTGTGATAACGTTTGCATTAAAAAAAAAATGGACAAAACTGGCCGATTTTTCATGGGTTTATCTTCACCCGCACTGACAAAACTATCCAAGCAGAATCAATCTTAGTAATCTATGATTCAGCAGACAAAATTTGACAGCTCTATCAGTCGAACTCTAACCAGGATGGCAAAAACAGTGAAGCAACTTCGTTTAGAAGTGTGCGCGTTCAAAGATCGGCAGCCAGCCGCGCCGAAGCCCTGCAGCCCCCACGAAAGAAGTGAGCTCCGAGGTGAAGTTCATTTCACACACCAAGTTCCTCAAAAAGGTGCTGCTGTGGCTGACAATCAGCGAGAAGGGAATGTCAAAGCCGCTCTTCTTTCGTTCCGGACTGGCCGTGAACGGGCAAATTTATAGTACAAAATGCCTGGCGGAAGTTGCGTCGTTCAACAAGAAATACCACAAGGGCGAATACGCGGTGTTCTGGACGGACTTGGCCGGGTCTGGCGTCGGCCCACTACTCGAAGCGATCGTTGGAGGAGATGGAGCGGCTGAATATCGATGTGGTTCCCAAGTCGGTGAACCCGCCCAGCGTCCCCCAGATGCGTCCCATCGAGAATTTCTGGGCCAACCTGAAGCGTTAGATCTACTTCATCAATTTTGATGCAAAAACTGAAGAGTATCAATTCCTCCTCAGTTTTTGCAACAAAATTGTTGAAGTAACGAAGCAAGAACTGAAAAACATGCCTACACGCATGGTTTTGTCCGCCATGGCGAATGTTCCGTTTAAGTAAGTTTGCAAGTAAGCTTAAATAGTTACCTTCTAATAAACCGATGGCAAAATTCAGGTGTGAAATTAAGCCAATTTCGATCGTTCTCCGAAAACATTTGTAGTGCATGGGTCCATAAAGGCAAAATTTACTTCATCGTTATTGTCGTTCACATGCCATCGGATCGAAAAAAAAGTCTGAAACCTTCGCATTGATTACCAGCATTTTGTTAAAGATACCTCCGGATGACAAAGATATAATAATTGGAGATTCAACGGACACATTGGTGCAGATGATCTAAAAGACGAGTTCAAACTGCTGATCGGCAAACAGCTATGGCATAAGACGTGCAATGAAAATGGTTTCTTTATGTTACAGCTAGTGACCAAGTTCAATCTCTCCATACGGAACACATTTGCGAGATCAAATTCAGCACTACAAACATGGTCTAACAAAAAGTCTCCTTCTCAAAAAGATTATGTCCTACAACCAGTGCACTCCAATATAAGAGTTAAAGAGCAGCACATCAGAGCAGAATGGCCAAAATTATTCAATTCGGACCATAAAATAATAACGACTACCATCAGGGCACCATCTTACTACAAACCTAATCGATCGTTTTCATCATCCAAACAACAGAACAATCTATGGGACTCAAACTGCTCACCAGCGAAAAACACAAAAAGAAATACATGGAATGTGTTAATCGTCGATTGAAAGATGCGAATAAAGTATGCAACAATCCAAGCTGGCAGGAACTGCGGACGGTTATGGCTGATACGGCGGTAGAAGCTATTCCAGTGCACAAGAAAATTCCGAGAACGCCTTAAACGCGTAAGGCATACTCGACGTTGGAGAGATTGCGCTTCCGACAGCGAAAATTCCCACATGTGGAGCGATTCAGTAAGGAAGTGACTGCGGCGAGGAAGGACTTCGAGCAAACTAAAAAGGATAGCGTTTGGCGTTCATGGAAGCACTTTTTCAAGAATATCCACCAGGTTGAGCCGCATCAGAGGGTAAGGAAAACATAAGAATTCCTTAACGGCGTAAGAAAATAGCACCACAGGAATTTTTTGTCGAACTGGAAGAACTGATCAAACAGATCTGGGCCAACAACAAAGCTCCCGAGGAAATAACTGGGACGATTCAGATACCAATCCCTAAGAAGCCGTCACCCAAGAAGATCACGGATTATAGGGAGATAACCCTCTGCAACATTGTCTACACAATCATTGCAACGTACACATTAACCAAGCAGGACATATCGATGAAGGCTCTACCGTCGTACCAAGCTACGTTACTGAACAACAGAACTGTGGAAGACTATATGTTTTCAGCAAAAAGGACAACCGAAAAATTCTAGAACATAGGAAAAAGAGGTGTACGTATTTGTACTCGATATTAAGCAGGCTTTTGACTTAGGTAGCCAACCTGTACTGATTGAGGCTCTTAAAGACTGTATTCGATGAAATTTAGACACACAAAATAGGTCACTACAAATTTTCCTTGAGCCCGATTCTTTTCAAACTTTCTGGAAATAAGGTACTACTAAATGGTTAAATTTTGACATCATTGGTTTACTGAACCTCTTCTTCCAACCCAAATGCCCGCACCTTTGCCTTGACCCCTTTCATCAAATTATGAGCAATGACGAGGACCGACACCTTACTTCACTTGCAACTCACACTTTCTTTAGTTCTACGAGCTTTGCCTTCATGATTGCCCAAATTTTTCAATTGGGCGAAGTTCCGAGTGTTTGGAGGGTTGACGTCTTTCGGTACAAAAACTACATTATTATCTTTGTACCAGTCTAAGACGGGCCGGGCATAGTGGCAAGATGCCAAATCCGGCCAAAACAGTGTCGGGCCATCGTGAGATCTCAAGAAGGGCAGAAGTCGTTTTGGAGGCATTCGTCCTTGTAGATTTGTCCGTTGACGGTCCCAGAGGTGATGAAGGGCTGACTCATTTTGCCTCATCCGCAGATCGCTTGCCAGACATGGAATTTTTGGCGAATTTCGACCGTTTCTTTTTCCGTACACACTCTCCGGAACGGCCAACTGAGCAGTGGCGACGTAGTGTTCCTGTCCTGGCATTTGTTTGGTGTCGGCTTTAATGTAGGTCTCATCGTCCATCTACAATGCAGAACGGTTTTGTAAGCCACTCCCTGTACAGTTTTCTTGCACGAGTTTTGGCCACCGAGTTCTGTTTATCGCTCCGGTTCGGTGCCTTCTGGACCTTGTACACATGTAATCCAGAACGTTTCATTGTTTTCTGCACAAAACAAACTGCCTTCGCCTTTTTCTCAACATCCCTGATCGAAATGTTGGGATAACGCTTAAATTGGTTCAATACCATCCTGGCCTTCTCCGGATTTGATGTTCCACGTTTTTTGCCACTACCATTTTTCCGCTTGGTTATCTTACGGTCCTTGAACGTTTTGATCACATGAGATACGGTTGAATGTGCGATTCCGAGCTGTTTTCCGATCCATCGATGAGAAGCGTTTGGGTTTTCAGAGTGAGTGCCCAAAATTTGTTGGCGCACTATTTCTTCATTCAAAGCCATCACTGAAATCACTCGACCGATCACTCACGAAACTCATTACACAATTGACACAACACAATGAAATACATTCAGTTAAAATTTCAATAATTTTTACCCACACGCTAAAAAGTTACGAACAACTGCGTGTGTCCAAATTTCATCGAATACAGTCTTTATGCCCAGGGAGTCGAAAAAAATTCCTTAACGAAAAAATCCTAGACCAGGCCGGGAATCGAACCCTGCCACTTCCAGCATGGTGTTGTTTTGTAGCCGCGCCTTTACCGACTGGGCTAAGGGAGGATCCCTCGCAGGAGACCCCGCGGTTGTCAATTCCGCGCCACACAAGAACTCAGCCTGTGGCAGACTTCAAATTGGCGTATTTTGCGTCGAACTTGAGTCTGCACCAAAATTCAATTGATCCAGGCGCTTAAGCTTAATTATCATGGATCGCTGAGATGGAAACCGACCCCGATTTTATCCGAAAACCTTCATCAGTGACGAGGCCCATTTCTAGATTAACGGGTATGTGAACAAGCGGAATTGTTGACTTTGGGACCAGGCCAATCCACACGAGGTCCACCAAGTGGCAATGCATCCCCAGAAAGTCACTGTTTGGTGTGCATTTTGGGCAGGAAGCGTCATCTATCCGCCAACGGAGAGCGCTACAGGTCGATGAAAAACGACTTCTTCTGACCTAAACTTGGTGAAATGGATGTGAACGATAAGTGCTTCCATCAAGCCTTGTCTGTCGGTCTCTGTGTAACTACAGATGATCTGATATTAACGGGCGGTCAATCATGCTCACGCTAGGACTTTCAAGAAATGTGATTTGAGTATATTTTACCGAACACTGCTTGAAAACATGTTTAGCATAGATTTTGTTCAGGGTGTTAATGGGCACCTGGCACAGATATGAGCATGAGCATGACCATTAGTATGATTGACCGCCTACGGATGCTACTCCGTTAGTGTCAGATCAGCTGTTATTACACAAAGAACCAAGAGATGGTGTTTGGGACTAACATACCTCCTCAATGTGTAAAAACTGGTGACCCATTATGAAGCAATACCAGCGCCGGCCGTGCCCGAATGCTGGTCAAGTAAGGAATGGGAAGGAACGTGTTGACGTGATACTCGCTTTGAAGGAAGCCGAGAAACACCTCCTCTGGACTTCCACGAGAAATCACTGGGATTGTTGGATAGTTAAGAGAAGGTTAGCAGCAGGGGTCGTTTTGGTCAACGATACGCTTGGACTGAAAAGAGACAAGAATAACGAAAAAAAAAAAACAGAATAAAAAAGGATATTAGATGTTGTCTTCAAAATTTGGAAGAAATTAATTATTTGTTGCCTGAAAAGAAACAAAACTAAGATCAAAGATACACAGATAAAAAGAAACATTCTGCGATTTTTAATGCAAAAAAGGGAATGCTTGATTCGGCATAAAAAAAAAGGGATATTTCATGTAAATTGAGGCCAGCTAACGCCTGAATCTAGTTTGTTGTATGAAAGATGGCAAAAATTGTTGCATGGTGCATGAAATATTGCTAACAATTTCGTTTTCCTATAGATTGGAATTAAACGAGAGGAAATTTTTTCGCGCTTGGGAAAATTAATTAAATATTTAGTGCCAACCAGTGGGTACGTGTGCTCTACTCCAAGTTCCCGTTCTTTCAAACTCTTCTTCAGGTCCATTCACCCATTGAGTTGGACACATCACAATATAAAATATTGTGATGGTGCATGGGCTTTAGGTGACAATATGTATGAAAAATACCCTATAACCTATTGAAGATTATATCTCAAAGATGCAAATTTGGCCAACACCTACCTGGTCACCTGGCAGAGATCAAAATAAAAATACATTGGGATTGAAGGTTTTCAAATCGATCTTATTTTAAAAAAAATATCGAAGATAAGAGATCTTTCATGTTTTCAAATTGTGTTTTCTTGAATTACTCGATTGGATTGAGAAAAATATTTATAAGTGAAAAAACAAATCAATTATTTCTAGAATGAAAACATATGATTTGCCTCAGTATTTTTGTCATCCACTGTCGAGAGGTAAGTTATAAAATCCTCCATTTAGTACTCCCATATTTGCCAGCTATCAGAATAATGACAGTACACAACGGGATGCAATGAAGCCAATTTCCTGTTAAGTACATTCCCGCCTACAGATTTATGTTAGTGCTAAGCCTTTTTGTTTCACACCCCCCAGAACACCTGATGATTCTACTCCACACAAAAAAGGAACGAATAACCTCTAAAATCCCTATTAAAACAACCACAATACGTCCATAAAAAAAAGCATCAACAAAAGACGACTAATAGCGCAACGAACCAACCCCAAATTTTGTCAGCTCCGGTGCAGTCGGTCTCAAAACACACAAAAAATCAACCCTCATCAATAATTTTATGGTTTGCTTCATAAAATTCCTACCTAAATGGAGCTAGCAGCTGCCGGTGTTTACCGAAAAGCAACCGATTTCGATCTCGAACTCGGACTTCGAACTCCGACTCGGATTCGGACCGGGCACAGAACCGCACCAGATCGTTTAAAAGTCGTAACTCCGGGTTCTTTTTTTTGTCATCCTGCTGCGTGCTGGGAGCCACACCAATGAGTTCTCCATATTTGTTTTCCCATTTACGATGGCTTCACTTTTTCACAATCCTCCCCCACCCCCGTGCATTCGCTGCGTGGACCCGAAAGCGACCCGGTAAAATACAAAAATCATTGAAAAATGGGAAAAATGGGAATCGCAGTAGGCGGTCGAACGGCAAAACGCTTACACAGCGACAATCGGGTGCTTTGTTTGCCCAATAATTGCCCGTGAGTTGCGTTTTGCTGAAAATGCAAAATTCACAATGACCGGTGGAAAAAGAAATCCGGAGGGGCTGGAAAGCTCTCGAGCTAACCATTTGGCAACGTCATTTATCTGGATCGGGATGGCCATTCCCGGCAACTGTGGCGTCTTATCACATTTGATTTTTTTTATGGCAGAAACGGAGCGGTTTGTTGCCTTCTAAGGATTCTCAATACATTGAAAAGAAGAGAAAAATGGCAACATGTGACGGTTCCTATGGGAGTTTGATTGCGCAAACAGCACGAAGCAGTTTTCGATGTGGAAAATAATAAACTTGAGTGGGCACCGAACGTACTCACGGTGCACAGGTCGTTGAATGCACGGGAAGCCGGGACATAAATCGAAACTGGAGAATTTTGACATTTTAACGCCTTAGTACACTGAAAATAAAATTCAGAGCATGTTTCTTTTGTTTTTCAACACCGGCAAAAAACCACGCAGAAATGGATGGTAATTAGTGAATTGTTTTAACCGCCGAAATCCAGCCGTTCCTCAAGGGAACCAGACAATCCTGGCCGAGTCCGACGGATGTTCTATCCAGCTACCAGTCGGTACCCTCGTTAAACACCCGAAGAAGAGAGGCAGCATCATCGCAGCAGTGCTTTGCCTGCAGCACGGGGCCACATCAGCAAAGAACACAACACAATACCGAACACAATAGCAGCGTAAGGGCAAGAGTAGCAGTAAACAAACTGTGTGTTACGCTGCCTACGTATGAAATTGCAAATGAAATTGCCAGCGACGTAGGTTATAATGTGGAGTATTACGTTTACATCTCATCACGATATGTGAGAAATTTTACAATACTATAACCGACATTCTGAACTTATGTGACCAAAATTATGTTGATAACGTTTTCAAACTTGAACTTATAAAAATTTCAAAAATCCACATGTTTGTGAAAAATTTAGGTAGAATAATAAACTTACTCCACAGCCTAAAAAATTATAGGAAATAATGTGAAAAAAAAACTGTTTTCATTCAGTGGCGTGGACCACTTCTATAAGTTCACACAGTCGGAAAGAGGACTTGGTCAAAATTGCAAGTCGTACGCAGATGGATAAAGTTAAGGGTTAATCTAATTCTGCTACTTCAGATCAAGTTTTTCATGGAGAAAGGCAACTAGAAACAACTAGAAAAGAAGACTTTCGGCGCTATAAACAGCAGCAACATTGAGAACGGCTGAAACAGGAAAAGCTTCTGCGAGAGCAACAGCAACAGCTAGAAATGGAAGAGGAACGCCTTAATCCGTTATGGAAGCAGCAACGGGAAAGGGAAAGACGCGTGCATGATCTTGAAAGTTCCGTCGAAGTTCTTGTGTTTACATCCTCATTACAGTGTGTGGCATTTTTGCTGCTTCATTGAAAAAAAGAGTATTTTGTGTTCCTTTTGAGAAAACTTAAACTATATAAAACTTTATTCAAAAAATGGCTCCACCAGCATACGCAGATCTTGGCAAACAGGCCCGCGATGTCTTCGGCAAGAGTTACCATTTCGGCCTGTGGAAGCTAGATGTCCAACCCTGGTGTCGAGTTCAATACCAGTGGTTCCTCAAATCAGGACAATGGAAAGGTTTTCGGTTCCCTGGAGACCACGTACAAAGTCAAGGAATACGGTCTGAGTTTCTCAGAGAAGTGGAACACAGGCAACACTTTGACCTCGGAGGTGTCCGTCGAGCATCAGCTTGTCAAGGGACTGAAACTATCTTTTGACGGTTTTTTCGCTCCGCAAACCGCAAGCAAGACCGGACGTTTTAAGACTGCCTACTCGCATGACAAGGTTCGCGTCGATGCTGACGTCAACGTTGATCTTGCTGGACTATTGGTGAACGCTTCCGGTGTGTTCAACTACCAACGATGGCTGGCCGGTTACCAGGTTGCATTTGATTCGCAGAAGTCCAAGGTTACCGCCAACAACTTCGCACTTGGTTATTCTCCCGGTAACTTTGTTCTGCACACCAACGTCAACGATGGCCACGAATTCGGAGGTCTGATTTATCAGCGATGCAACGATCGCCTGGAAACCGCAGTTCAACTGTCGTGAGCTTTCGGCTCAAACGCCACCAAGTTCGGTTAACAATCAGAGCCAAATTGGTCTGGGCTATCAGCAGAAGTTGCGCGACGGCGTCACCCTGACTCTGTCCACGATGATCGATGGCAAGAGCTTCAACACTGGTGGACACAAGATCGGTGTCACTCTGGAACTCGAAGCCTAAGCAAGTCAAACCCGTGTTCGTGTTTTAACAAACAAACAGATTCAAACAACAATCTGGAAATTCAGTATCTTCCAGACAGCTTCCTGCAGAGCAACTCAACCATTTGCAAGAAAACCGGAATTCAGTGCGAGTGCAGTCAGGACGCTTCAGTCTGGATTCACTGCCTCAATCAACGCAAGTTGATCACAAAATAAACCACACAAGCAAGTCAGGTGTGGATTCGAATCGATCAACTCACTGCGTGCCATACGTGTTCAGCGATCGTCGCGAAACTCGACGGTAATTAGTGAAGATGACGACCAGCTTTCACGTTCCCAAGCAGTTTCTAAGGATTTGCCGACGTTTTCTGGCAGTCCGGAAGAATGACCAATCTTCTTATCCATGTTCAACAGCACAACAGCTATCTGTGGATTCACGGAAGATGAGAATCTGGTGCGGCTGCAACGGAGTTAGAAGAGAAAAGCCTACGAGGCCGTCAAGTATGGGTAGATGCATACTAGCAACGTGCAAGGAGTTATACACTCTGCGGATGTTGTATGGTCAACCGGAAATCATGGATCATTCGTTGATTGGAAAAATAAGTTCGCTACCAGCGTTTTAAGAAGACAGATTGAAAACATTGGTGAGTTTCGCAGTGAGCGTACACCGTCAATCAAGCTTAATTGGGCTAAACATCGTAAGACTTACCTTACGGTAAACCTGGCGACCTTTAGCGAATGGATATACACCCTTGCTGAAGCAAGGACTAGTGCCGTTACCCACTGTTTCACTGGAATAAAAACCTGTCCGCAACGATACTCGTTGGAGCAAAAAGGGAGACGGCCATCTCAATGCGAATTCTTAGACTACAGCTTCACATGGTACAAAAGCTCAAATGTTCCCGAAAGCGTTAGTACGTTCTGCATCACTGCCAACTAAGAAGACATGTCTAGTGTGCAAAGGGAACTGCAAGCGATTTAAAGAATTCTCCAGGGACTCCAGATGGGCAGTAGTCAGAGAGTTTGGACCTGCCGTCGCCAACACAAAGAAAACGGCAAGGCCAAACCATGTGGCAAGGAAGGATGTATATACAGACATCACGAACTGCTACACAACGACTAGAAAGAGAAGCACCAAGCTACGAGCGGAACTTCACAGCCATCTCGACCTGAAGCTAGTACTTGTGGACTTGGATGCAAGCTCTGTACTATTTCGCTATCTACCGACGGACCTGGAAAGGAGATATATACATATGCCTTTCTGGACGAAGGCTCTGCACTAACGTTGCTTGATCAAGAATTGGCTGACTATCTGAAACTAAGTGGAACTTTGAGTCCACTCTGGCTTCGTTGGACTGGAGGAACTCAACGCTACGAACAAAACTCCTGTATTGTCAAGCTTCATGTTGCTGCAAAACATTACGAGACCAAAAAGTTCCATCTTGAGGATGTGCGAACAGTAAACAAACTGATGCTGCCCGTTCAAACCCTAGATCTCGATGAGCTAGTACGCTTATATTCTCATCTCAAAGAACTGGCAATCGAGTCAAATCACGACACTCGTCCGCGCATCTTGATTGGAATGAAGCATGCTCAGCTGGGGCTGACTCTGAAGAGCCGTGAAGGAGAACTGGGTCAACCGATCACGATGAAGACACGACTAGGATGGAGTGTTTGCGAAGAATCCGACGAAGATCAACGTCAAGCCAAGAAGGAATACTTTCCTATTGATAGTCTCGGAGTTTTAAAATCAGCTAAGGTGCTTGTATCATCCGAAGATGAGCAAACTCAGTCACTTCTGAAGTCCCGTACACGTCTCAATGGTGAGCATTACGAAACAGGCTGACTTTGGCGATTCAACGACATCCGCCTGGCCAATAGTCGAGAAACGGTACTACGTCGCCATCAGTCCATGGAAAAACGTATGGCGAAGGATCAGCAGCTGACAGAAGTACTGCAACAGAAGATCGCCAATTACGTCCAATTACGGTCCACTGACGCATGGTTTCTACCAGTGTTCCCAGTTACAAATCCCAACAAACCCGGAAAAGGAAGGATGGTGTGGGACGCAGCTGCCAAAGTTCATGGAACGTCATTGAGTTTTGCTCTATTGAAGGGATCGGATCTTCTTTCTTCCCTTTACGATATTCTGCTTCGGTTTCGGCTGCATCATGTTGCAGTAGCTGGAGACATCCGGTAAATGTTTCATCAAGTGCAGATTCGCGAGGAAGATCAACGGTACCAGCGCTTTTTTTGGATGGACGAGTACGGAAACCTTGTAGTCTACGCAATGAAAGTCATGACCTTAGGGCGTGTTTTTCTCCTAGTATTATTCAATACGTGAAGAACATCAATGCGAAGTGGTTCAAGATTAAGTATGCAGTGGCATACGAAGCCATGACGAAGTCACATTATGTCGATGACATGTTGATCAGCGTCGCATCCGAGGAAGACGCGATTCAGTTCGCGAAGGATGTTAAGTATAAGCTGGGACGAAGAAATCGATGACGATGCATTCGAGAAATGGCTCACCTGGCTGAAAGTTTTGACCAAAGACGAGAACGTTCAGATCGACCAATGCTACAGTGTCAGACACCCATTCACCGTAGCCGATGAAATACAACAACACACCTTCGGAGATGCAGAAAAGAATTGAATGGCAGCTGTATCGTTTCTTCGATTCGTCAAGAACGGGATGATCCATTGTTTTCTCGTCACCTCCAGCAAGGGTAGCACCGTTAAGCTCACCTCAATTCCTCGACAGGAATTTCAAGCAGCGGTGATAAGGACACGACTCTCTCTTACGATCATCGAGACGTTACCGATGAAATTTGCGAGAGAAGAGAATTCTACTGGTCAGACTTGTCGGATTTGGAGTTTCGGAGATTCTGGAAGCTATGGAAGTGCATGAATGGCAATACGTACGATGGTTAAAAGTGAGACGTATACACGGACCTTTCCCCTGGAAGTAGATGGTTCAATTGGACGGATTTTCTCTGGTCAACGGAAGACAAGTGGCCACAGCAATCCGCAACAAACCCACAGACGCTGAACTCGTAACAAGTTTTTCAGGCCATTGAACTCTTCCGAACCAAATTCTCCGCGTCTGAGAACGATTGCAAAAGGTAGTCGCACATGTGCTACGGTTTATAGAAAACTGCCGCTTCAAGCAACACAAGACGCCGATTAGAACTAGACCACCAATTGGACGCCATCTCTGTAATGCGGAAGCCTACCTCATTCGCCTCACACAGCAAGAAGGTTGCCCTGACGAACTATGTACCCTCAGGTGTACAGTGCAAAACGAAGGAGAACCAAATGCAGTGCTTCCTCAAATCAGTCCACTACATTAGCTGACACCGTGGCTGCATGAAGACGGCAAACTGCGCTGCATGCTACTGCGCTACTGAACTCGCCAAGAAACCCATCATCTTACCACTCCAGGACCACATCGCTGCCTTAATAGTATCACACTACCACAATAAATATCACCATTCTGTACTATAAGCCCGATCATCTGCGTGTGATTGATAGAGATACCCGTGCTCGTTTCAGCAGATCCATCTAAAACTACTCGAAGTCTTGTCGTTGAGCTGCTGGGCTTCAAGACATTATAATATGGGAGGTAGAACACGGAAAGGGGTTCTTCATCGGTCATGTCGTTTCTCAACTTTATGTGGCCAAGTGTTCCATAATCTGTTTTGCCTTTTCTCCAATGCCAAGAGCCGTCTTTCCGCCATCGCTCGTGAGTCACGCAGGTGCAACTTCAAGTCGTTAAACGGAAGACGGACAACGTATCGCCCTTCCACAGTACGTCCACGAGTTTCACGAAAATGATTCAAACAAGCCTCATTGGATGGTTCTTCCCGCTTTTCAGCATCGCAGTGCGTTTCAAGATTCGAGAATTGCTTCACAAGTTTTCCAATGTTCTCTTCAGCTATGGTTGCGAGATAGATGAACGATAGATTTATCTCCAGGTACTGAACTACTAAGCACCCAGCTAAATTGGGTTTCTTACTAAGCACAGTTTGATACGTGGAGACGTCCTGACTTCAACAGCTCGAAGAATATTTCAGTGCCTAACAGCATATCGAACTTAGCAGGAACTCCGAAATTCGAGTCAGGCAATTGAACATCATTCGGAATTGTGAGCAATCTGGAATCAACCTTCGTAACTGGTAGCTCACCTGTTATCTTTGGTACCACTAGTGACTCAAGACAAGCGGTGTAGTCAGTTAGCCTGAATTTCAGCTTCGTATGTATCTTAAATCAAACCCTCGTTCGAAAAATTAGTAGGCTGTTTTATCAATCCTAATAACGTAGCAAAATGTTCCAAAACGAAGTTCGTGTGTGACCCGCATCAAGAAGAACTCTGCACGAATACGGATTGTTCGTTCTTCCAAAGACGAGTACTGAAGCTGTTGAAAACAGTACCTTTCTACCTGCCTGTGGTCGAGAACAGAAGTTCGATTGCTGTTCCTCCGTTCTGGGTTCAAGTTTCGAAATACTTGGCTGGCTATGCACCTCGTGGTTTGATCGTCTTTTGACCCACTGACGAAGTCTCAGTCTTTTTCGTTGAGCTGTCGTTGGGATGAAGAAAGGTATGCTGCCGTTTGTTGCACTTCTTGCAAGAGTATTTCGATGAACACTCAACTGTCCGGTGTACTTTCTCCCAATCCATGATATGGAAGCTCTAGATTTTTGAGAGCATCTACATTTCTCGTACAGATGTTGCGGTCTCATTCGTCATCCATGGAAGATCGACCAGGGCATCTATATGCTTATCGCTGAGTTAATCGAATCGCTCGGTTAATGTCATCCAAGCCGCAGCATAATCATTATCGTTGATTATCTCCTGGTCAATTATTCCAGTAGCTTGACCTACTAGAGAATTGCGTAGGTGATATAATTATATCACCGGATATTCCAAAAGCGTAGCGATTCATGATCGTTTCGAACATCGATTTGAATGCATACCAATTCTCATATGTGCCGTCAAATGTAGGCATCGGTACCTCGAGCGGCGGCAGGTGTTCTACTGCAGCAGAAGCTACTGAAGATAGCGGTGCAGGAACAGGAGCTGATACTACTGCAACATTCTCTTTCTTGACAGAATCATCGAGGAATTTAGTGATAAAACGTACTACTCACCGTATTGCTATACGAATTGGATGTAGATCACCTCTGTCTCTTCGTGGATCTCATCACCCACGTCCAAACTGTAGATAAGCTGCTGATAGGTATTGTAATCCACCAACGCCTCTTCGATGGTTTTCAGTTGCAATAGCAGAAAGTTCCGATTTACACAGTTAGGATTCGATACTTCCACATTTACATTGAGCCCTGTCTGAACGCTACTCAGCTTCCTTTTAGTTGCTTCACTTCTCCTTTTTTCTTTTGTTTTTATTTTGCTCATTCTGCTACTCAGCTTTCTTTTAGTTTCTTCATTCCTTCTTTTTTCTTTTGTTTTTATTATGCTCATTGACTGGTTGGTTTTTTTATTCTTCAGTGTCGTTGAACTGTGCTTGCGTGTTTCTTCATGTATTTTCGAGTTTTTTTTTAATGAATTAAATTGAAATCACTGATCACTAGTATCTTTTCCTGAATTCACTGAGCAACCACACACACTAGTCCGATTGCGACCTTAGCACACAAAAATTGCGTCATAAATATGAAGACGCACACGAGAACGGTGGTCTTCTTTTCACTTCGCCGGCTTAGAAAAATGACCTCCGGCAAACACACACCAGAGGGCAGGTTTCTTTCACGAACGCGAATGCTTCCAAATTAGCCTCAACTTTACAGCCAACTCACACATACACGGGAACGGCGATCTTCTTTCACGAATGGGAAAACGGAACGAATTACCAAAATGGCAGCAAATATTCCACAGATTAAGTTCTTCTCTTCTCGAAAGCGCAAGCTTCAATATTTTCACGATAATGTTCGTACACACTTAGAAAATTTTACAGTATTCGGTAATTTTTTACCTAACTTTCAACAGCTGAACGTTCTGATAATCCGATTTATCGGATTTCGGGAAATTTTACAGTGTCCGGTAAAACTTAACCTGAACTTGTCAAATGTTACCGAATCCGTTAAATCGGATTACCGAACGTTCAGCTGTTGAAAGTTCGGTAAAAATTACCGCATTCTGTAAAGTTTTCTAAGTATGTAGTGGTGGCACTTTCACTACTCGATTCGCCAGACGGCGTCACATCAACTTAGATCACACACCAATCAAAATGGCGTTGCAACTCTAGCTACGATTCTCAATCTCAGTTATAAAGAGTGTATTCTATGAAATTTGGACACATGCAATTGTTCGTAACTTATTAGCGTGTGGGTAAAAATTATTGAAATTTTAACTGAATGTATTTCATTGTGTTGTGTCAATTGTGTAATAAGTTTCGTGAAAATCGGTCCAGTGATTTCAGTGATGGCACAAATTTTGGGCACTCACTTCGAAAACCCAAACGCTTCTCATCGATGGATCGGAAAACGGCTCGGAATCGCACATTCAACCGTATCTCATGTAATCAAAACGTTCAAGAACCGTAAGAGAACCAAGCGGAAAAATGGTAGTGGCAAAAACGTGGCACATCAAATCCGGAGAAGGCCAGGATGGTATTGAACCAATTTAAGCATTATCCCAACATTTCGATCAGGGATGTTGCGAAAAAGGCGAAAGTTTCAGTTTGGTTTGTGCAGAAAACAATGAAACGTTCTGGATTACATGTGTACAAGGTCCAGAAGGCACCGAACCGGAGCGATAAACAGAACTCGTTGGCCAAAACTCGTGCAAGAAAACTGTACAGGGAGTGGCTCACAAAACCGTTCTGCATTGTGATGGACGATGAGACCTACATTAAAGCCGACACAAAACAAATGCCAGGACAGGAACACTACGTCGCCACGTCTAAGTTGGCCGTTCCGGAGAGTGTACGGAAAAAGAAACGGTCGAAATTCGCCAAAAAATTCCATGTCTGGCAAGCGATCTGCGGATGAGGCAAAATGAGTCAGCCCTTCATCACCTCTGGGACCGTCAACGGACAAATCTACAAGGACGAATGCCTCCAAAAACGACTTCTGCCCTTCTTGAGATCTCACGATGGCCCGACACTGTTTTGGCCGAATTTGGCGTCTTGCCACTAAGCCCGGCCCGTCTTAGACTGGTACAAAGATAATAATGTAGTTTTTGTACCAAAAGACGTCAACCCTCCAAACACTCCGGAACTTCGTCCAATTGAAAAAAAATTTGCAGCCATGAAGGCTAAGCTCGTTAAAACTCCAAAACTGATGGAAAATGAACTTGGACTAAAGAAAGTGTGGTTAAAAGTAAGTAAGCAAGTCGGTCCTATCATTGCTCAAAATTTGATGAAACGGGGTCAAGGCAAAGGTGCGGGCATTTGGGTTGGGCGAAGAGGTTCAATAAACCAATGATGTCAAAACTTAACCATTTAGTAGTATTTTATTTCCAGAAAGTTTGAAAAGAATCGGGATCAAGGAAAATTTTTGGTGTCCTATTTTGTGTGTCCAAATTTCATCGAATAAAGGGTGTATTCGATAAAAATGGCTCACACATATATACTCATCAAAATTAAACTGATTATCGGATTTTCTTCAAATTTTCAGGGAATGAAGAACTACTAATGAGTTTTGATTTACACTATTTGTTTTATTCAATTTCGTCTCCCATCCCGAATGCCCGCACCTTCCTTTTCACTCCACCCATCAAATTTTGTACAACCGATTTTCCCAGTGTTTTTGTTGTTTTTACCCAAATTTTCTTCAATTCTAGCTCTGTTTTTATAGTTTTGGGATGCGGAACCTCGCAACCGTTTTCATAATTGCCCAGATTTTTTCAATTGGACAAGGTTCCGGTGAATTTGGTGGGTTCATATCCTTTGGCACAAAATTGACTCCGTTGGCTCGGTACCACTCCAATACGTTTCGAGCGTAGTGGCAGGATGCTAGATCAGGCCAAAACAGAGTTGATCCTTTGTGCTTCTTAATGAATGGCAAGAGACGCTTCTTAAGGCACTCTTCCGTGTAAATCGCACCGTTTATTGTTCCGGAAGTGATGAAGGGAGCACTTATTTCACCACATCCGCAAATCGCCTGCCAGATTAGAAACTTCTTTGCATAAAACTTCGACTTGGCAACGAAATATTCTTGCCCAGGAAGTTGACGGAAGTCGGCCTTGACGTATGTTTCGTCATCCATCGCGATGCAACCGGATTTGGTGAGCTTCGTGCAAAGTTTCCGGGCGCGGGTTTTCGCAGTGATGTTTTGTTTTTCATTCCGGTTTGGGGCTTTTTGCACTTTGTAAACATGTAACCCAGAACGCTTCATGGTTTTCTGCACAAAACCGACTGACACCTTAGACTTTTTAGCGACATCTCGAATTGACATGTTTGGACGGTTCTTGAATTGTTGTACGACTTTCCTGGCCATTTTACTGTCCATTGGACCACTTTTACGACCACTCCTTTCCTTCCTTTGGACACTCAGACGCTCCTTAAAGGTTCTTATTACACGAGACAAGGTTGTATTTGCAATTCCAAGCCTTTTAGCAATCCACCGGTGGGACGCCCCTGGATTTTGATTGTGAGTGCACAAAATTTTCTCACGGACAATTTCTTGTTTCGACGACATGACTGGGACTACTAAATGTATAACTATGAAACTTGGCAGATGTAAATAATACACTATGGATAAGATCTACTCAAATTTCTAGGTTTTTTACTCATACGATTCAAAAGTTACAGAAGATTTTCTGTGTGCCATTTTTATCGAATACATCCTTTACAGTCTTTATTTTCATACCAAACCTTAAGAATTGTTTGCTTCGGCTCCGGAATGGTTTTTTGGTTTATTTTTCACGATTTTTATAGCCCACAAGGTATCAATTGAGTTTAATTCAGGGCTTTTTTCTGGCCATGGGAGTGATTTTATTCCAAGATCTTCCATGTATTTAGTCATCTGAAAAGAAATACATTCTTAAATTATCTGTATAAACGCCAGTGTCATGTTAACTAGTCATATTAGATCGAGCACATGGCGCTGGAAAATTATACTTCCACATATTTTCGACAGTTTTTCAATTATGAAAACGACCCCATCATCGCTTATCGTTTTGTTGTTTTGACTATCGAAAGGGCCATTCACGATAATTATGTTTCCTACTCCAAGCTTAGTAATACCTCCTCAAACCATGCCGTATACTTCAAGCAGCGGCTCTCCAGTTCGCAGGCAAACTCTGGCTCCACTATCCGGTCCAATCAAATTGAACGAACTTTCGTCAGAAAAAGTAATCTCCCGAACGTTGTTTGAACCAGTAAGTAAACGTGCACGTTTCATTCTCTGATAAAAATAAATAATTTTAACAAGCGCATAAAATTTTCCCTCATTTAATTCCAAGCCAAAGGAGGCGAAGACAACGAAATTGTTTGCAATCTTTCATGCACCATACAACAATATTTGCAATCAGGCTAGATTCAGGCGTTATCTGGCATAAATTTACATGACATCCAATTATTTTCTGCCAAATCTAACATCCCCTTTATGTGTATTAGATAACGCAGAAAATTCAATGTTTCTTTTTATCTGTGTTTAACTTCGAGCTTATCAAAACGCCAATGTAAATTTCAATTGCAATGTGATGATACATTATGTCTCACACTCTAAATATATGCATGGGAAATAATGTAAATGTACACTACTATTTCGAACTGTGTATACTTTTCTGTAATAAAAAAATCAAATTTGAAATTTTTTTCTCTTGAAATGACAAATGCGCAACGAGAGACACTTTTTACCTTACAACGAATGTAACATGGCAGAATTTAGTCATACATTAATTGTTATGTTATTTATTCTCCGTGCGAGGAGTAACGATTATGATGTAGAAGGAGATGTTCGCTCATCACCATGAGGCACCAAGAGTGAACAACAATGTTTTTGGCTAGAATGAAAGATGTGAAGAGAAAGTTAAAGTTCCGTCAGAGTGCGGCAGGTAGGAAAATTTAATAGATGTTTTTTGTTTATTGATGCGCACATGGGAGTGTGCACACAGAATACACACAATAGATCGCTAGAATAACTATACAAGCCACAGTGGTACATGAGCGTCTTTCCATGCGTCAATTTTTGCCTGTTGAAGTGGCGGACTTGTTCCGTTGCTACAACCTACCCCGCAGTGGGATGTTAGGCAAAGATTGACGTCCATGGTTCGAGTACCATTGGATACATGCCCTTTCGCTCAATTTTTTAAAAAACATCTATTAAATTTTCCTACCTGCCGCACTCTGACGGAACTTTAACTTTCTCTTCACATCTTTCATTCTAGCCAAAAACATTAATGTTCACTCTTGGTGCCTCATGGTGATGAGCGAACATCTCCTTCTACATCAGAATTTAGTCATTTAAATCAACAAGAAAACAAAAAGGCTCACAGATAAAAAGGAACATTGAATTTTCTGCATTATCTAACGCATATAAAGAGAATGCAAGATTTGGCAGAAAATAATGTGATATTTCACTTACATTTTTTCCAGACAACGCCTGAATGTAGCCTGTTGTATGAAAGACTGCAAACATTGTTGTATGCCACATGAAAGATTGAAAACAATTTTGTTGTTTATCCCTCCTTTGGATTAGAATTAAACGAGAGGAAATTTTATGCGCCGGTTAAAATAATTACTTTTTCTGTTCTTTTGAAATTAGCTACTAGAAAAAAAAAAAACTAACAAATTGTTATCAACAGTGAGTTCGATTAGTATTGATTTTGGACGGGGGAATGATTCGTCCCAATACCGGTATATCAATACCAAAATAATTCGACCTCCTGTAAGCAATCAATTTGACGCCAAAATCGCATTGTGAAAATTTCCACCGACACCACATTATGAACATCGCAGCCTCCATTGCCTCCGCACCCAAATCGAAACCCGCCATGTCAGTAGGTGAAGCCTCCTTCTCGGCGCTAAAACGCCCTTAATTTGCCACTATTATGCAGCGCCTGCCTCGAATAAACTCACTTCTTCATTTGCTCATCACCGTTTTTCACACCAACCAACCTCTCGCGCCGGTCTCGCCAATTGCCGGGTTGAAGGGTGTGTGATTAAAATAAATGTTTAATGAGGAACAGCACAGCGCTAGAAGGCTCGTGACATCCGTTCCACAGAGCAAAATTACCGATCATTATCGCCGTCGTCGACATCGTCATCATCATCATCCGCACTTTGCTATAGGTATCTGCCTAGCCACCTATCGCTCCTATACACATAACTATCACCATCGACACTAGAACACCGAAGCTCTAGCTCAGGATTGCCTTTCATCCAATCAACAAATCGAGGAAAATGGCTGTGAAAACGATCTCATTAGACTTCCGAGACCGCGCGTAGGCCGCTACGGTTTCATCGGGTGGATTGGGGGGTCTGAGAAGAAAATGGCACGTGTCGGAATATGCAGATATAATGATTGTTTTCGTCGGAAGCTTCAGTAAGGTTCTTCGATAAAATTGACCGTGCGGGTGGAAAAGCTTTGAAATTTTAACCAACCCATTAACATTAATGCCGTTTTTTTTTAATTCAGCAAGAACGAGATTTTTCTGGAGTTTCTCAAAGATCATTTAAACAAAATTGCTATCTTTTTTTCTTATTTATTTTTGACTAATTCAATTGACAGTAAATGACTAAATAAGAGCAACTTCAACGTCCCACCAAACGTCCAATTGAATTAGATACGGCTACCCGAGCAGGACCGAATAACTTGAAAACTGGGCTTGGTATTTAAGAGCTCAGATTAAGAGGTAAAATACCTGAGGATAATACCACAAAGTTGTTCCCACAATGTGAAGCCAATACCAAATTAAGGTAATACAATACCAAAATAGTACCTCTCAGGTATTCCCAGGAATCCGAAATAACAAGTTTTGTTATTCGAGAGCTATTTTGCTTGCAATTCATAGGTATTTTGCTTTGGTATTTTATCTCTTAATCTGAGCTCTTCAATACCAAGGCCAGTTATCAAGATCAAATTTAGGTATTCATAAGTTGTTACCTCCTGCTCGGGTAGCGGTACGGAAATAGTCGAGTAGCTGATGACGAAACACGTCAGCAGATAAGAAATTCGAAGCGGAAACTGTTAAAGAACTCTCTGAAACGTCGATCGATTGATCGAATTGGCTCGAGAAGTGCATAGTTACAATTCTATTCAATTCTGCCGGTGCAGGTGGCTTGGAAGATACACCATACGCAGAGGCAAAATAACTTAAGAACTTAAGAAGACATGACTTTTGGAACAGGATAATTTTGATTTTGTAAGCTACTTATGAATTTCTTATCCATCAATTATGCATTTCATAAGCGCAACATTGCGTCGTTGAAGTCAGTTACCAAAATTACGGACCTTGATAGTTTTGTATTAAACGAATAGCAGCTAATCACAGATTTGAAATCGGAGTTACCGACTGTGTGCATCGCACTGTTTCTGCAGGCAGTCGACTTGCTATCGCTGAGTAAAAGTTCGTTTTGAGCACTGTTTTCTAATAAAGTATTCGCTTTCTTTTGACACGAAACAAATTTTTGGCTGGGTTGTGGATTAGCATTTACATTTACATTTGAACTGTAAAATGCGTATATCATGCTTATGAAATTCGTAACACGTTTTCAATGGAATTCATTACCAAGCATGATGATTTTGATTGGTGTATGCGAATGTTATTCAATACACCTGAATATGGTTTTCATTCAACAACTAATAACAATCTTAAGTGAAGACATGCAGATTCCCCTTCTCAGTCATAAGTTGAACTAATGATTTTCATAACAGATCCTTTTGTCAAAAATGTATGAGCGATTCTTATAGAACTCTTAAGTTCTTTTACCTCAGTGTACAATAGTCCATGATTCTACAGGGTGGCACGAAAAAAAATATACACTAGAATTGTTTTATAAAACTTAAACTTAATTGTGTTTCTCACTCATAGCACTTTTAATAACAGGTCAAAGTATTAAACTTACATTGTGTTTAGTGAAGCTCAAATCGTTCTCCTTTATATTTAATCACGGTTCTGTCCTTGCGTACAGTGAAGTATTGTAATCTGCGAAAGGGTTTATGATCCAACTTCTCATACGTTTCATCGTCCATAATTATACACCTAGAATTCCTACACATAATTGTGTCATATAGTTTTCGGGCTCTCGGTTTCACAGACGCAGCTGGATTTGAGTTCCTTTTGTATTTCTTTTGCTTTCGGTATGACTTGAATCCTTGTCGCTCTTTTGCACGCATTACGTTTGACGTCGAGATCCCTACCTTTTTCACCACATCTCGAACGGAAGCCGATGGTTTCTGCTTATAGGCATCTTTGATCTTCTTGTCAATAACAGGACTCACAGGTCTGTATTTCTGACCTTCAGTTTATCTTCAAAAGTACATCGTTCTTTATATTTTAAAACTGAAGTTCGTACCGCTTCGACGCTCACACCCTCTGCCTTTGCCAATTTGATTAAAGAGATTCCCCTCACAGTGTACAATTTGTGCACGATACTTTTTGTCTAGTCCGGAGTACGACCACGCATTTTAAAAGTCAACCAGGTCAATCTCAGCTTTGCATGGAGATGAGAAAATATCTGCTTCTGGAAACTTCATCAGAAATTTTCATTTTTACGCCACACTGCGACTAGTTTCAATAACTGCACCTCTAATTCTACACACCTTGCGATGCTCGTGGTGCAATCAATAGATTCAACGACGTGTGTCGTCTGTTTGTATTAGTGAAACGTATTGATAGTGTTTGTGCTACAGTTGTCAATTAAACGTGTTTTCATTCATTTGAACGTCCATTTAGGGATAAGCGAAGCCTTGTGAAACTGACCTCAAATTCCACCATATCGCTCTCTAAAATCAAGTCGACTCTCCGTTTGCCAGTCTGTAAAGAAAAAACTCGGACGGCTTTACAGACCAGTTCGAACATTATTCGGTCAAAAATGAACAAGGCACTAAATTTTACCCCTATGCGTGAACTGAAACGAATAGAATTCGCCAGACTCAGCATGGCACGCCACTGAGACACGGTAAAATTGTTGATAAAATCATTTTGAATTTCATGTTTTTTAAACTGATGTACCCAACTATATTTTGTTATTTAAATGTTCATTTGTCAAATCTAGGTCATCATTTCCGATGAAAAGAAATTCAGTCTAGATGGTCCCGATGGATTTGCTGGCTATTGGCGAGATCTACGGGCGGGAACCAGATTACTTCTTCAGAGGTAATGTCGGAGCAGGATCCTTAATGGTAATGTTGCTACAGGAACGCTGAATTTGGCATTCACATCTTTTTTTCATTTTCTTTTTTAAGAAAAGACCGTGCAATATCGTAGTGGCTACTCCTTTACTGCCGTTCTACGCATAACTGTCCCATGTTGCTTTTGGTCAAATTGCAGCTTTTTCAATATATGCTTAATTTTTTAACTATACTATTGGATACAAACAAAAAATTATATACTTTGTTCTGAGTTGGTATCAAAAAAAAACATCAAGTTAGATTGTCCTATATTGTCATTCTAGGCATATAAGTCCCACTACGACTTTTCCAAAGAGATCTTAGAAAAAAAAAATTGATTTAAATTTACAACATTCTTTGAAGAAACAACTCGACACTCAACATTAATAAGGGGCTTATATGCAAACTTAAACAATGACATTGACATGAAAACATCGACATTAAATTGTCTATATAAGCCACCCATTTGCATTTGATAGAACTAGGGTAGGGAACGGCCTGATTGCTCGAGTATCCATTCCGCTAATAGGTGCTGTTAACCATAACGCTCATTTTTCACAGTATGGTGCTCCATGTAGTGAAGCACCATACTGCAAAATGAGCGTTGTAGTTAACGTTTACCCTGTGCTTGGAATAGGTCAATGGGGTGCTTAAACCATTCCTGCTATGTTATTAACGATGATATGGTGTTAAAAAATAATCAGAATCATGATAGGAGCATAAACAATAATGCACATGGTATGTCTATTTGAAAACGTAAATCCTATCGCCAACGATCCATCAATACATCAAGCAGTGCGACTGATATGTCTAGAATATTCTGCTGCAAGGCAAGATTCTACGCATGTCAGTCCCACTGAATATTTTACCTCGTATTTTACATACAACAATAATCTTATTGTTTGTAATACCACAGATTCCATCGAAACTCAGCGACATCTACAAATGCCAATCATAAATTTGTTGGTTTTGCCACGAATATTACCAGCACTACACAATAGTGATGCAAAACATTAAACGCTTTTTCTCAACTACAACTTTTGCAACATAGGACAGTTATGCGTAGAACGGCAGTTTACTGATCAGAACTAGTGTAATTGCACAGAGAACCACATAGATGGAGCTTTACATTTTCAATGTACAAGTTCACTAATTCTATTTATAGATCAGAAACGACGCCGGCCACGTCCTCAGGGTCTTTGGGGAGGAGGGAAGACTGGCCTCGGAAAAAATGAGACACACAAAAATGATCACCAAAAACCCAAAATTTTAGGAATTAAATATCTATATATTAACTATGTTTTGGCATTATTTATTTATTGAATTTCCTCCTTCAAGCTGAATGCTCGTACATTTCTCTTAACACTGCTCATGAGATCTTGGGAGAGGCTTTGTTCATCTTCCTTACACAATTTCTTCCAGTTTTTCTTCAAAACTTCATTGGTTTTGAATGCTTTTCCGCTTTTCTTCAACTTCTTCTTCATTATCGCCCAAAACATTTCGATCGGACAAAGTTCTGGTGTATTTGGTGGGTTCGCCTCCTTCGGGACCACATTATCGCCTTTCACTTCGTACCAATCCATTACAGGTTTGGCGTAATGGCAGAAGGCAGAACAGCGGGACCATGGTGAGAGTGAGGAAGGGCAGCAAGCGCTTCTGCAAGCATTCCTCTCGATAATCTGCCCAGTTATGGTGCTGGTTTTAAGGAATGGCTTGCTGTACTGTCCGCACTCGCAGATCTGCCACAGCAAGTACTTCGGAAGCAACTTATCCATCTTTTCTACCGGAACTTTCTGAACTCCACATGCTGGACGTACTGACAAAAACTCGAGGCCGGAGATTTGTTTGGCGTCCGTCTGATTTATGTCTCGTCGTCCATGACGAGACAGGCCTGGCTTGACCAGCCACTCACGGTACAGTTTCCGCGCACACAGTTTGCCACTGTAGTTTTGCTTTGTCAGTCCGGTTTGGCACCTTCCTGACCTTAAAAACACGTAGCCAAGCCCGCTTCATGGTTCTGCTGATGAACCACTTCGACGAATTGACCTTTTGGCCACGTCATTCTTGCAGTACTGCCTTATCTTCCACGCCTTCTCTGGGTATTCCGTTTTTGGCTTTGTCGTTTCCAGCGGCGCTCGATGGTCTTCGTCTCCGGAACATCTTCACAACGCGGGACACGATGAACGGTGGATTCCAAGCCTTTGCCGATCCATCTTGTGGACTGATCAGACGGTCGATCTCCGCGCCTAAGATTTGCTGGACGTAGCTTTACTTGTTTCGAATGCATCTTGAAACTACTGACAGATCGCATCAACATAACACTCAAACCAGTGCTGAAAATTTCATTAATGCCACCACGCGATAAAAAAGTTACACCCAAAACAAAGTGTCTCCTATTTTTCCGAGTCCAATCCTTATCTGATAACGTTGCTATATTAGAGACCGGTAGTCACCACTGCATCTCGACAATTGCCAAGGGAAGGATAGTTGTGTTAGCGAGGCAGGTTTTTTAGATCATGGATGCACCGTGGTAAGTGAAGCGATCAATGAAAGAAAGCGCAGGATTGCTTTTATTTGAAATCTAGTTATGATAAAAAGAGGCAAGCAACAAATGGCAAGGAAGGGGACGGGCCTGGACTGAATTTGGCATAGACTTCTCTGCCGCCGTTAGTATTAGTAAGCAGATTCACTAATACAATTTGCTGGTAGAAAATAAAAAAACAAACCGTTGTAAACCTGAACATTTTGACAGTTGATCTCGTGGTTGGAAACAATAAACAAATCGGTTCTATACATCTAATTCACATCTTGTAAGATGAACTTGACGGACTATATTGAGGTTTTTAACAGCTGCTTAATTCAGCAAAGTATTGTTGCAAAAAATCGTGTTTCAACAAGATAATGCCAACATTCACACCAGTTTGGCTGCAAAATCCTGGTTTAACGACCGAAAAATTGAGCTCCTGTGAGGCCCGTTGTTCGGATCTTAATCTAGTGGAAAACATCTGGGGAATCATTGTTAGACGGATCTACGCCAACAAGAAGCAATATAACAGTATTGATGAGCTTAAAGTGGCAGTTTCGGAAGTTGGGAGGAGTTGGAAATGAAAATTTTAAAATAACTTGGTTGGAAGTATGCCTTAAAAGCATTTCCCAGGTAATCGAGCGTGCTATTTTTAATTGTTAGTTTCACATTAATTGTTGGTAAAACCGCACAAAAAGTTAATTTTAGTTTACATTACAAATTTGATGGTGGTACTCACTAGCTCATCCGTTGTTTTCTGCAACGAAACTGATTTGTACATTTTATGATGATACATACTTTCGTAATTAATGGCACACGCGCAACTGTCAAAAGCACGAAGCTTTTGTTGACACAGAAAGGACATTCGTGCATTGTACGAAAACAATACAAAAAGCTACGAACATTTTGTCTCAAATTAAAAAGAAACGTCTCTCTGGTGGTTGACTAACAGATCTACTTTATCGACTCGAAATGTAATTGGCAAAAAAGCGCAACCAAATGGAGTTATCCAGCGTTTTCCTACATGCTTCTGACCTGGGACGCGATCCTGAATTATTGAAAAGTGCTGATACTGTATCCGTGATGGATCTCTCTAGGCCTTGCTGACTCGTGAGAAGATACTACACACTTAGAAAAAATCATGTAAATATAAATCTACTTAGATGCACATAAAAGGAGCTATTAGCTAGAAATTTGCGTCTGTTCTTAGAATTACAAGCCTACGAAAAATCGAAATAATAAATTACATGACATGACGTAAAATAAGTTAAGGCGCAGAAAATGAAACTTGCCAAATGCGGCTATTGTAAAGGGTGTCCACGATGAAATCGGAAGCCCAGAAGTGAAGGAAAAAGTATTCCGTACAACACCAAAAATCACAACCGCGTAGTTGGGGCCTTCAACCGCAATCAAAACTAATCGCGACGAGAAGCAGAACAAGTCCGCCAAAACCCGTGCCAGGAAGTAGTACCTCAACATGCTGACGAAAGTTGAATGCTGCATCATGGACGACGAAACATATGTGAAGGCCGACTTCAAACAGATCCCCGGCAACCTGTTTTTCACGGCCAAGGATAAGTTCAGCGTTCCGGAGCATGTCCGCACTCAGAAGATGTCCAAATTTGCGAAGAAATTCCTGGTTTGGCAAGCCATCTGCACGTGCGGGAAGCGGAGTGCACCTTTCGTGACCCAGGACACGATGAACGGGCAGGTGTACATAAAAGAGTGCCTCCAGAAGCGGCTGCTTCCTCTCCTGAAGGCCCACAACGTCCCAACAATCTTCTGGCCGGATTTGGCCTCATGCCACTACTCCAAGGACGTGCTGAAGTGGTATGCGGACAATAAGGTCAATTTCGTGCCGAAAATGTTCAACCCTCCCAACACTCCGGAGCTCCGCCCCATCGAGAAGTACTGGGCGATTATGAAGCAGCACCTTCTTAAACGACCTAAGGTAGTGAAGACAGTCGAGGAACTGAAGAAAGTATGGGTTTACATGCAAAAAACGGTTGATTCACAGGTTGTGCAGAATCTTATGGCCGGGGTTAAGGCCAAGGTGCGGGCATTTGCGTATGGACTGTAAGTAAAATACGAGTAAAATGGTAAAATGAAGTTTAATAGTTATTTCTCAATCCCTGAAAATTTGATGGCAATCGGATGAAAACTCGAATTTTGCGAATCAATTTTGTGTGTGGCAAAATCGTGGACACCCTTTAAATGGAAACATAAATGTTTTTCGAGGCCAATTTTTATCCCTGGGATCTAGTTCAAATAACGGTCAAATAAATGCAAGATGAGGTTATAAAATTTGATAAATAAAAAAGGTCCTCTATGGATTGTCATGCTAAAAATTAGCTAAATCTTATCCCGTAGGATTCATTTTGTTCCTTGATTTTTGAGGATGCAAGAAGTGGTCGTCATGCTCAGATTATTGAATACTTAAAGCAAATGAACAATATTTGTTACACTGCGTAATCGTGTTTCACTGAAAAAAAATGAATTGGAAAACATTTCTTTTCCTTTCCAAATTTTCTTTTAAACACTGCAGCTTTAATTATCGAGCATTTCATTTTACGGTGCGAAATTTGAATTATTGTGATCTAAATTTAGCATAAAGTATTCGTTTTATAGTCTATCACGGAAGAGAGCGTGACTTATGTCCTGTCGTGACGCGTGGAACCGACTGCGTTAAAAATGTGTCGGGTGTTATGTTGACACCAAAGACAACGATAATGTAAATTTCAGGCTTTTAAATCCTACCATTTAGTCAAGTGGCTAGTTTTTAACTGTACTAAATCTAGCATTTGGAACTCAATTTTGAGTGTGACAGAATTCATTAATATGGATTTCCAATCAGGGCTTAACAATACATCAAATTAAGCATACAATTGAGTTATATTTATGTTTAAGTCTTAAAATATTTACGAGCAACAAGGATTGCATCACTCGTAATATTCATTATTTTTAAGAGTGTAGATTGATGAGCATGAAGTTACAACTCTCGACAGCGCTCCCGCATATCTCAGCAGCAACACCATCGTGCATGAGTACTATAAAAGAGAAGCATCGATTGGCAGGTCTTCACGAAATCAATTTCGTGCATTATACAAAAGGGTGTAGTGATAGAATTTCCCCAGATAAAAAGTAATATCAATGTTTCATACAATATACGACACAAAATCCATGTTTACGAAACACGTGAAAGCAACTTTACGAAAATAAATTTTCAGTGTGAGCAAAACCACATGCATCACATGCATGTTTACAATTAAGTGTTTCTACGGAAGACAGTATTGAACCATAGGTTTGAGAATCGGAGAAGCCAGCATTTACCCTACAAACCATTTTTACGAATGCTTATCTAGCCGTACTTCAATATAATACAAATTCAACTACACCCTAGCCCTCTTGAAAAAACCTAGGTACGCCAAGAGGCAAATCGTTGCAGGTATTTTAATTTAAAGAAACTCACTGGATGATTATTAACATAATGCAATAAATTATTCACTCCAATCAGTATCTGTGTGTTTATTAATTTTCTGCCCAAAGCTATTATCATAACATTTTGCCTGAGTACTAAAAGCCGATATTTTCTTCTCTTTGCAGGTAAGCACCAGGACTACTTTTTTCCACCCAGACGATCATTTGGGCACTGTTTGCCCATTTTTACTCTGAATCGTCTCTTCAATCGACCGTCCTGCAGCGCACGCAAATACCTTCGGCAGTACTTATCTCATTCATCGTTTCCAACGACAAGAAATCATCTCTCTTCCCATGGCAACCACCTGTCACGTTCGTTAAATGCGAAACCCAAAGTGAAACGTCAGCTATCATCACTTATATCACTTTTACGTCCCAGCCAGCTACTAGGTTGTATCACATTACAAATCATCCTGAAGGCTGACCAAAGATAAAACCATCCTCAGAGGACGAACACAAAAAAAAAGACACAAATGTCATTGCCCCACTTCCTCTAACTGCATCCGACACTTTTTTGGCATGTTCCTTACGCAGACACGCACTCTCAGAAGTAGGTAACACTAGCTCGAGCATCGGTATCCATTGTCCCGAGTGAAAATGGATATTTTCATGAGCCTGCAGATAAAAAAAATCTCACGAAGAAAAACCCGGAGCAGAGAAGGAAAAAGGTGGATGAACCAGGATGATTTACCGTTTTTCTCATTTTTTTTTTCCATCCTCTCCTTTCACTGTCATTGAAACGTAAGATAACATGAATGACAAGCCGGGTAGCGACGGAACGAGAGCAAAGCAGCCCAGTTTTCTTGGCACTAGCCAAATCCAACAAAAGCAAGAAACGGTTGGGAAAAAGAAACCCCATCCATAAAAGTGGGAAAACTGGAAAATCATGCTCACTGAAGGGGCTTCATCGCAAGAAAGACATAATGAGTTTTAAAGACTGGCTGGTGTAGGTAAAAAAAAAGATATGAACCTCGAACGCAAGGCGCAAAAGATCGGAAACCGCCTACTGTTACTGACTTTCCATGCTTTCCAGTTGGTTTCCTGCTTTTTTTTTCTTCTTCACGCTCGTCACTCTTCCGGCGGCAGAAATTTACGCACAGTCACCGACCGACCGGGGATCTTTCTCAGTGACAGCGATAGCGATACTAAACAGGAAAACAGCTTGCCCTCTCTCTTTTTTTTTGGGGAAAAAGCGGAAAGTGAGGTGAAGGATCTTCATCCTGAATATTTTACACTGCGACCCTCTGACCCGGTTTCCGCATTCCGCTGGCATGGTTCGACACCAACGGGAGCGGGACTTCTTAACTTTTTGTTCCCTGAGTCTGGCTTTTCGCAATTCTTTGACATTTTAATTTTTTCAAACTTTGGATTTAACCGGACAAGGAAGAAAAAAAGGCTTGGCGATTGAAATTGTGCTTCTGGGCAGACACTGTCCTGCCGGATGTGGTGATAAACGAATAAAGAGATGATCCTACCGGTTTTTTTTTACGCAGGAAAGTTTTTGACAGCTGAAGAAAGGCGAGGAGAAGAAACAGATTCCATCCCGGGCGAAAAGGTCATTCGGTCAAGCTGAAATTCGGGAGGCTTTTCAAGATAAGGGACGAGCAGGGAAAACGATTTTCCAGTGACCTAAAAGTTGGTCTAAGGTCTGTATCCGCAATGATTGGGACATCTATAATCTGTGGTAAGCGATGTTATTTATGTCTGCTGTTTACAGGGTGGCAACCGTTACTTGTCAGTAAAATAAATCTTCATAAAATCAACAAGAGAAAAATTTCATTATTTCAAATATTATCAGCTGAGCTCGAATTCTTTCATGACCAGCCGCAGATGTTTCTTAAGCGTTTCGCAACTAGAATGTATCCTCATACAAAGGAAGCCTAAGGATTGTGATCTGAGGAAGGTCATTCTTGTAATGATATTGAAAGAAACAAATTTTCGGAATCAATTTCGACACAAGAAGTAACAAGTGATTCTTCAAAACATGTTCAATGTAGTAATTAGTGTTGATTTATGCTCCTGACTCGATAAAAATTAGGGGAAGATTGCCGTTTTCTGAAATTCCCTTACCGTTACTCTCGACATATTTTGGAGCCACTGAACAGCCAACCTAGCTTTGGGAACATCTGCAAGCTTTGCTGCATGTATAACGTCATTCTATTGGTTGCAACAGAAACTTTCTTTTATCGGACAAGAAAATATCACAATCAGCGTGCATCTGCAGCAATTCCTTAATAAGATTCATTCGGGCTTTCTTTTGTTTTGCTGTTAATCCGTGAATTCTTCCTTTTTTATCAGCTTTGAGTTTCAAATCACGGGTGATGATATTCTTGATCGATAAATAGTAAATATTCAGATCTTTGTCCATCGCTCACCCAAATTATGTCGGATTCCGGTGAATTGGATCCTTCCGCATTTCGCTCAAGACCCAAGATTATTTGCTGTCAAAATTTGCCTTTAAGTGTTATAGAGAAACTTTGTTCTGCAAATAAGGCATGATTACGGACACAATGATGATCTGGATCATCTAAACTGTCCTTTCAGATCTAGCTGTTCTACTTGTTCGACAAGGGGGTTAAGAGTGTTTTGACCGTACCTACTTCTTAGCTGTTATATGCTACGATGAAAATCTTAACACCGTTGCAGACATATTACAGTATTCTCGGATTATCACCAGCACTCCAAACTATTCTTGAGTTCAGATCGCGCTGTTTTGCATAATCCAAAAGGCAATTTACGAGGTCTCCACCGTATGAGTTGGTAAAGCTCCATGGGGCACTATTGCACACTTGTTGAGGCACCGCAAGCTACTAGTTTTGATGATGGCAAGTCATTGGACTACTAGTCGCTGATTCGCAGATTCTCCAAGCGGATCGTACTGGTGCGAACTTTGGGGTGTGTGCGAGATTTCGTAGGAAATATTCACAGCTGGCTACAGAGAAAACGGATCAAAGTTCTTCCATCTACACTTTGAGATGCGCGGAACAGTGCAATGCTTTATTCCAGTCAAAGAACAGCCGTTGTTGCACGAACAGATTCAGGAAGCTGATCACCTTTTTTGGAAAATGGCCCAAGGAGAGCAATTTCCAGTAGAAAACCGAATTCTTCAACAAACTCCCATCGGTACACCGAGGCTGCCAAGAACAGTGACTTGTACAAACTATCGCCAGTTATTGATGAGTTCGGAATACTGCATCACGAGGGCCGAACAAAGGATGCAGAATTTCTTCCGTTCGAGATGCAGTTTCCCATAATTATGCCCAGAGTACTTCCGATCACACTCAGCTATTGGAGCACTACCATCAGAGACTCGGCCACGTAAACCGAAAAACTGTTATGAAAGAATTGAAGCAGATATTCTACATCCCGTGCGTGAGTTCGCAGCTGAACTGCCTGTTCAACGGCTAACACTTTCATTGGCATGGAGTTTGGAATACGTAGGTATTGTAGAAATACTGCAACAAATCTAGTACAGTGTAATGATGTCCCGTGCATCGTTAATGTTGGTCATGTAGAACATCAAGATCTGAACTCACGGATAGTTTTGAATACCTTAGGTATTTTATAAATACTGTAATATGTCTATTTCAGTATAATGATGTCACATGGGACTATTTCATCTCATTAGTACGGTAAAGACATCGTAAAAAGCCTTGTTGATCATATAGAACATCATGATCTGTACTCAAGGATAGTTTGGAGCGTACCGTAGCTATTCTGAAAATACTGCATCATGAATATTACATCGTCATAATGCCCCGTGTAGCTATTTAAACTCATAAGTACGGTGGTTATTACATCGTGTGGTTCCATTACTATTATTTTTTACGGCTGGCTTGTAGGGCCTGCCCCAACCCCCTGTCTTTCCGGAGGACTATCGTGCACAACTCTGTTTAGAATCCCACGCTTGCACGTGGACGATGATTGGCCGCCCCGAACATGGAACGCCGTTTTGAGCCGCCCCTGAATTGGAGAACAGACGGTCAGGTTGGTGAAGGCCTTAACTTTTACCCTTACAGCGAAGTGACTCGCTTTGACAGGGCTGCTTTCGGATATTTGTGGGACTTCGGAAGAAACTCAACAGAGTCCAGCAACTGCTAAGACCCCTCACATTCTAGGCAGTCCCCGCTACCTGTACGAGGTTGCTTATGTAATTCACATCTAATCTCTATATCTGGATGCCTTCCTGATCTCCAACCTATCACCCGCTGGATAGCTTGCAGCTCAGCTCCACCAGTCTCCACCTACTGAACGGATTGCCCGAACTACGATGGATACATCGTAAATAGTCTTGTTGATCATGTAGAACATCAAGATCTGTAGTCGAGAATAGTGTGGAGTACCGTAGGATTCGTGGAGCTTTTGCAAATCATAACTAAGGTGGAGGCGTCGTAGATAGGCTATGTAGAACGTCAAGAACTGAGCTCACGAATAGACCTTTCACTAGAACAACTTGGACAAAAAAACATTTGTTCGCAAATATGAACAAATCCTTTTAGTTGTTTTATCATTTGTTTAAGTATGTAGACCATAAATTATGTTGCAATACGGTGTAGAAGAAAATTGTATTGATTCGGTTAAGCCATCTAAAGATCTCATATGGTCTAAATTTTAACCGTGTTTATAGCGTACTTGTTAACAGCCCATCTTGGCGGTGCGTAGTAGCTGTAGAAGAACACTCCATTCTCTTTTACAACTGCGATGCCTTCGTTTGTGGTAGACACAACATGCTTAATCGGGTACTTGCCCGCCATCCATAATGCCGCCATATTGGACCTATCCGCAAACCAGTTGCCGTTGCCGGATGGGATGCGGTATAGGTCGGATATTATGGCAATATCCGATGCCGAGTTGCAAACAGTCTGACACAGCAGTTGCTGGGCAGCCTCATAATAGAATAGTAGAATTAAAAGGAATTTGCTCGCATTTACTAGCGAAAATTTGAATAAGTGTTTCAAGGTTTTATTTTTTATTTTTTAAAAAGTGATCAAATGAAGTGTTAATTTTAAATTCTCCTAGGTTCCCAATCACAATCGTGCGCTCAAAAAAGTTTTTTTAAAAATAGTGTTTAAAAAAAAGTGAAAGTGAGCCTCATAATGTTTAGCGACCGGGAACTTGCTCCCGCCCCCCTCCATGACGTGCTTATCATCCGTTCTCTCGGCAAAAGCATTTGGGGGGACCTTTGCAGTCCCGAGCCTTGTGGCCTTCTGCGCATGTTGCTCCTACCTTAGCCTTTGCATTCCAAGGACATGTGCCCGTTCTCTAGGCATCTGAAGCATGGCTTTGGTTGCTGGCATATTGACCATCCCACCTTCAACTTCGCCATTTTCAACGTCGCGGCCGTGTCGGCCGCCACTACCCTCATCGTTGCCACCTGCGTCCCGAGTGCTCCTTTCCATAGCCGTATGGCTGCGACGGCAACCTCGACCTGGAACTGTTCCTTCAGTGCGGTGGAGATCTCGTCTAACTCAGTGATCTCATCCAGGTTCTTACACTGAATCGTCCCCTGTGAGACGAGGGCGCGGACCTCCACAACCTCACCTAATGCCTGTTTTGCCTGGTCTCTGTAAGCTGGGCCCTTTAGTTTTTTGGTCTTTTTGAGCCCCAGAACCATCTCGCCGGAGTGAGTACGGCTTATACTCCATACAACGGCTCATAAGCCCGCTAATTTTGAATCCCCGCGCATCGTTTTCAAGACTTCCGAGTACTTTGGCGCCTCGGTCTTGACGATGAGGACTTTTTCACGGTTACGCTTGCGGGCCACCTGTCGCTTGTCTTTTTCTTTCTTAGTTTTATTTACACTCTTTATTCGGACCTTAGTCCAGTGGCTTTCCCTGCCACACTTGGGGTCGTCGCTCGTCCCCCTCTTCGCAATTGCATCTGCCTCCATGCGTATTATTGTTGTCGGGGACCTGCCGCTCGGGCCCCCTTCAGCGCTTGAGACAACTCTCGAGCTGGACGTCGCGCCTTTGGTACCGGCCTCTATCTTTGCGGCCAGCCGGAGTTGGTCGCGAGGATGGACCCTCTGACCCCGTCGCCACGTTCGCGTTGGTTAGCTTCCCTACTGGGGCTTGTGACACTATCCGCTTCTTAGAAGCGCCAGGTGCCGTTTCGCCCAGGGACTGCCTAGCCCGCTTGTAGGTCTTTGCACCCATGGTAGATAGGGTGGAGGTCTCCGACCGAGACGAATTATTCCGTCTAGGTCTGCTTTGAGGCTATCTCCTTCGCCCTTCCGGTTGCTGCTAGCAGTCCCAACTTTGCTCAGCTAGGAGCTTGGCGTCCAGATCTTCCCTCTCCTTATATGCAGCCTGCACTGTCATCGCATCAAACTGCTCGACACCTCCATCACTTTGGGAAAAGTTTCCCGCATCCTATCTATGGCCCAGATGAGTCCTGGCCCATCCATGGCCACGCCTAGCTTGGTAGCACTTCCGTAAGTGTTGGACCTCACTAGGCCACCTCTAGCAAACGAATTCGCTTTCTCCTGGGGTTTGGTCGTTCCTGAAGTACTACCCTCAATTCTGATGGGTCCCCCTCCAGCCGATATCCAAGCCCACGTGGAGTAGTCGTTGTAGTGATCCTATGGTTATCTATGCAAGCATGAAAGAAGGCCATGCGAGGATTGACACGGCCCTTCATGGGGAACCGTGTTCAGGACCTCTGAGCCTACTCCAGACCATTCTGGAAGGTTGCTAAGGTCCTAAAAACTCATCCCAAACCTGTTCCTCCGCTCATAGTCACCAACAACATTTTAACTACTCCTCAGGAGAAAGCAAATGCGATTGGCAATCACATCGCTTCGTCGCATCTGCTTGGCTCGACTATCCTAATTCCGCTCGAAGGCCAGGTTGAACGATGCGTCCAAAATCTGGATGCCTCTCCTTGTGTCGTTCCTCCGGAGGATAGAATCACCGTAGAACACATTTGCTCAGCGCTGAAGCTCTCCAAAAACATGAAGGCTCCCGGGTTTGACGGTGTTTTCAACTTAATACTTAAAAGACTTACCATCAAAGCCTACTCTTTACTGAGTGCCATCTTTAACAGATGCTTGGAGTTGCACTATTTTCCAAGCATCTGGAATATGGTAAAAATCATCCCAATCCTCAAACCCGGCAAAGATCCAACTTCACCTTCAAGTTATAGACCAATCAGCCGTCTCTCAGCGCTGAGCAAATTGTTCGAGAAACTAATACTCAACCGTCTGCTTGCGTTTGTCGAGGAACACAACATCCTTCTTCCGGAGCAGTTTGGGTTTCGGAAAGGCCATTCCACTACACATCAGCTAGTACGGGTGATGAACCTCATCCGAAGAAACAAAGCTGTATCCAATTCCACAGCCATGGCATTGTTAGACGTCGAGAAGGCATTTGACAATGTCTGGCACGACGAGCTTGTGTACAAGCTTTGCAACTTCAACTTTTCTCTCCATCTCATCAAAATCACCCGTAACTACACACTTAGAAATTATGAATTTTACACGAGACCTAATCCATGTTTGTAAAAAGTTGAGGAACGTTAATTCGGGGAACGTAATAGTCAGGGGACGTAAAGAAAGATTTCGTGTGAAATTATGTCTCCTGAAACTGACACATACGCAATTTGACAAAAGATGTGTTCGGTTGAATCTATTTTCTCATCTCTTTCAACACATTCTTATGCGCTAAAGGACGCTTGAATGTGTCGGTCTCAGGGACAGAAATTTACACGAGATATTGGTAGTGTGTACCTTCAGCAAAGGTCGTTTAGGGTTTCGGTAAATAACTGTCTCTCAGACACCTTCTCCATCCCTGCAGGGTCTAGCGCCGGAGTGGGAATCATGCGCGCAGACCCACAGGAACAAGGTCCAAGTCGCCCAAAACCGTGCTCTAAGGATGATCCTGGATCGTCTTTATGACACCAGGATCACAGACCTCCACCAGGAGGCAGACATCTTAAAAATAGACGACAAAATAGCCACAATCATAAACAAATTTTTGCATAAATGTAGCACTTCTGAGCATGCTCTCGTCAGCAGCCTGTATATAGTAGGTTAAATGTAAATAGTAGGATTAGTGTAAATAGTAGGTTAAGATAGAAGTAGTTTTTAAGTAGCTTTTATTTCCAATTTTAAATCAAACCAACTCCACCAAGGTGGTACATACTCAAACAAGCCTTCAAGGCTAGCAACTTAGAATAATAATTAATTAACCAGACGATCAAAGATGAAAAGGAAAACCTGCATCACTTGTAAACTGAAATCCCATGTAAAACCCAAACAAAACGCAGAAATAAAAGATCTTTAAGTAAGTAAGTAGGTAAGCTATACGGATGATTTTCGAACTCCACAACATGGTCATTCTCTGATAGTGTTGCAGTTCAGCTCGAATTATCTCTTCTTGACTATCGTTCGTTAGTTTTTCAACGTTCTTTGTGATATAATCAGGGACGTGACGTATAATGAATGCCATGTTCAGCCGTGACGCGGTAATTGAATTACAAACAGCACGATTAGAAAAATTCAACCAAACATTTTAGTTGGTAAACTGATTTGGTCGTCCTGAAAAGGACGGATTTAGTAGACGGGGAAGAAATAGTTTGCGATTCCACTTGGGCTTTCTTTCTTCAATCAGCTCCTCGTCGGTGTGGCTGGCCATCTGTAGGTAACGTGAAATGATTGATTCTAGTCTCGTCACGGGTGGCTTTCCCTGCCAACTCGTAGGCTTCGGCACCAACAGCCAACTGCACCAACGCCTTTCTGGGCAACGATTGCTCGCCAGAGCACCCTCCAAGATGCTTGCTGCCACCAACTGCGTTTCTTCTGCCACTGCACAGCTCCACGACTGCCGAAATACTAAAGCAAAATGTGAAGGTGTTACCCCTTTTATAACCTTCGTGGCTGCCTAGGAGACGTTCGTTACTTAAATATGAAATCGGTGCTAGGAAGTACAGTGTATTTGGTAAATTTAATCTGAAAAAGGCCTTAATAAAACATCACCCTATATTTGCGTTATTTTAAATAGTTTAATGTTAAAAAACAATAGTTTTCAGTATTGGAGTCGACGCGTAGAGTATTATTTCCGATCGAGTAGTGCAAATATTTTGAAAATGTATGGAGGATCGACATGAGATATTAACGCTTTTAAACTGTACCCCAGTAT
>JASCZW010008420.1:0-51150 GCA_034211315.2 Aedes japonicus
CTTACCAATAAAAACAAATCTTTGGAGCCTTCTGGATACTGCTACTTGATATGTTAAGGAAGCCATGTTTTCACACAGGTAAATGAGATGAAGTCAAACGTCTGTGTGCAATGCCACTGTCCGATCAATTTTTACACGCCAGTGTATGTTCGCCAATCGTTTTTAATCGTCACAACATGTATCACGGCTAGTTTAATGAGGCAGGGCTATAACTCAGGATTCAAAATTGAGACGATTATAAAATATCATCTCAAATTATAATGTAACAATGAGTAATATTGTAAGTAAGACCATTTGTGTTGAGCTGGTAGAGAGAATTGTGTTGGAAAGAACTATTTCCCAACATACAAGTACAGAAAAATGAAATTATGTGTGACCCATTTAGTATTGGAACAAATTTTTTGATTCTTACAGTGACCCTAGTGGTCGGATTTGTAAACTATGACATCTTATGTGTTTCCCCATAACAATAAAAACATCAGAAGTTTTTTTTCGCAGTGCAGCTCGAACGTGCTTCAGAGAAACACAAAATGGAAGCAGAAAGAAGAAAAATAATTGTAAACATTTGGAAAACCCCTTCCGTGATCTTGGCCAAAACTTGCAAAGTGTTGGGCTTTCCCAGAAATACCATGTGGCGTGTTTTGAAAAAGTACAGAGAAACTTTGTCGACGGATAGTAAGCCACAAAACAAGCGTTGGGCGGGTACTGTCAACCGTCAGCTACTGAACAAAGTCATCAAGAACATCAAGGCAAGCCCCAACATCTCAGACCACGATTTAGCCAAAAAGTTTCGCGCCGCACGCAGTACCATACAACTGATTCGTCTCCGGGAAGGCTTCAAGTCAAACCGTGCCTGTAGACAACCAAATAGGGATCAAAATCAGAACGATGTGATCAGAATCCGTGCCAGAAAACTGTATGATCAGGTATTGACAAAATTCAAAGGGTGTCTCCTCATGGCTGACAAAAAACCTATGTAAAGTATGATGATGATACCTATGTAAACCTAAGGCCGATTTGAAACAGCTACCGGGACAAAACATTTACTAAGGCATCTGTAGTTGCGGTAGGAAGACAAAGGTTTTCATCAATGATAAGACAGAGCTGTACAGAACGGAATGTCTCCTACAGCGAATATTGCCATTCATCGGATGCCATACTGAACTTGTCATGTTTTGGCCAGATCTTGCAAGCTGTCATTACAGAAAAATATACTATAGTAGTATGAAACCAATGGGATTCAGTTTATACCGAAAGAACTCAACCCACCAAACTGTCCCCTGCTTAGACCGATAGAGAGATTTTGGGCAATTATGAAGAGGAAGCTGAAGGTGAATGGCAGTGTTGTTAAAAGCATCAATGATTTGAGAATCAAGTGGAATAAGATTGCCAAAATGATGGATGAGAATAATATGCGCCGGTTAATGAAAGGTATTCCGGAAAAAATCCGCAAATTTCTTCAAAATCGAGATGATTAATTTTTATTTTGTATATTGCTCCAAAGTTTACATAAAGTCGAACATTTGAGTTAAGACAGGATTCTATTTTGTTAATGTATATCCGAAATATGCGCAATAATCTATGTTCCAATTCTATCTGGGCCACACCTTACTCAGTGTGTTGACTATACGATCATTCCTTCTTAATGCATATTTTCTCAAAAAAAATAAAATATAACCATTCAGGATTGTGAAAAACTCGAGTGCTAAGAGTCGATTGAATGAAGGCCACCCAATATATGTTTCTCTGTGTCTCTTCAACCCTCAACTCCGCCAGTGACAGTCGGCATGCTGACGGACGATGTTGTATGCGGACGATGTGCTGTATGCTGCAGAAAATTATACACCGTTTCTAATTATTTCCCATTAATTCCTGATCCTACTTAAAATTCACAACAGTTGTTCAGTTTTGAACCACCAAAATAGGGGCTACTTTTCCTAGTATAATTAAGGTTGAATCTAGATCGAATGACGTACACAAATTCCACAACACATAGCGAGGGTGAATCGAACGTTACCGGCATTTGTACGTGTGCCCGGTGAACAACTGTGGCTAATTTTTGAATTCAATGTCATGATACACAGTGTAGGGAGTTTGAGGAAACATACGCAAGCAGCAGTTACTGCATGATTGATGCGAACAATTGAACAGAAAATTGAAACGTATATTTTAAAATATTGTACTTATACAATACAAGTACAATACTTTCTAAATAATTAATATCAATAAATATTGGGATGTTGGGAGAATTGGTCACTGCAGGATGTGTATATTTGATGGGTTATTGAACGGATTTCTAATATTAAATTTCGGTTGTAAATTATGATTAATTTGTCTTGGCATGCTGTTGGTTAACACGATATGCGAAGCAACAAACATGAAGATTATGATTAGTTTTTCCCCACAAAAAAATCGAAGTGAACAATTTGAATAGTACTAATAAAACTAGATATCAACTCCTACGTATTTACTCAACCTATAACCATCGAACACAACGAAAGTTGATGGTAGTCAGCAAGCTGCTGTATTTTTTCTTAGCTACTGATTGTTTACCCATAGCTTTCTAATTGAATCTGCATCGATAAAATTGAAAATTTATGATCCATGTACCCTGCAGCAACGGTATTCCACACCTCACATAGTTAACCTTTGCATCACCCGCAGTCGAAGTTTGCACTCTTGTGTTATGTTTACTTTTAACGATCAACAACATTTTTCTATGGTATGGTTCCCGAGTCCTGACGCCCTCGTCATCCCCTGACATCAAAACGGAGCCACTCAAGCATCGATAATGAGCTAATTTAGAACTCGTGTATATTCCTTTATGCACCCACATCGGCATCATCGAAATCATCAACATCACCCTTAGCGAATTGGAAGTCGCTCAATCATGCGTGTAGGTAAATAGGTGTAGACACAGAAGAATAAACAGGGGGTGTAAACCGTGAAATCAAATGAAAGTAATAATAAGGTACTCAGCACGCTTCGAAATCAATTTGAGAGGCGTTGAATCCTTTTCCAGCATGATATTGTTCGAAGATCCGCTTTACCACGTTCAAATTCTTTGTGATCAATGTATCATTGCCACGTTGGAAGCCTGGTAATTAGTAATAGCGGATTTTGTGAAGTATGTGGCCCATTTGAACAAAATATTGGGTTGTGTGATATAGGGTTCATTATCAAGAACAAACAAAAATTTCGAGTGCTTTTACTGTAATAAAAGTGTAAGATATCCGACTTAAAAGGCTTTGAGGTAATCTTAGATTTGTAGGTTATTATTTGGGAACTAGTTCCTTTGAAAACGTTTTAAACGAACGGAAATTATTTCGTAAAAATAACGGATAAATCCACATATTCAGTGTAATAATGTGTTACATCTTCTGCAATCAACAGAATCTTTATATCTATCTATATACATAAAAATGAATTTTTGTCTGTCTGAACCTTATAGAATCGAAAACTACTGAACCGATCGGCGTGAAATTTTGTATGCAAGAGTTTTTGGAGCCGGGGAAGGTTCTTATGATAGTAAGAGACCCCTCACATCTCTGGAAAAAAGGCCCCATACAAATGAAGAGAAAATTTCTGCATAACTCGAGAACTAATCAAGCAAAGGAAACCAAATTTAGCATGTGGGAGTTTTGGAGGCAAGAAATGTTTTTATTGTTGTTTGAGACCCCTCCCGTCTCTAGAAGGGGAGGCTCTCATACAAATGAAACAGAATTTCTGCATGACTCAAGAACTAATCAAGCAAATAGAACCAAATTTGGCATGTGGGGTTTTCTGGAGGCCAAAAATGTGTCTATGATGATTTGAGATCCCTCTCCTCTCCTAGAAGGGGGAGGGGACCCTCATACAAATGAAACACAAATTTCTGCATAAGACTAGTGCTGAGAAAGCAATGAAACCAAATTTGGCATGTGGAGGCTTGTGAAGGCAAGAAATGTTTCCACGGTGGTTTTAGAACCCTCAAACAAATGAAAAATAAATTAGAATCAATCATGAGAATTCTTCCTACTGTTATTAAAATTTGTATGCAGGGGTTTTTGGGGCCGCAGGGTGGAGGGGCTCCCATACAAATGAAACAGAAATTTCTATATAACTCGAGAACTAATCATGCAATTGGAACGAAATTTGACATATAGGGGTTTTTGGAGAACATAAATGTTTCTATGGTGTGCCGTTGTCCTCCTTGATGAATATGACCCGATGCCAGGGGAACAATATCGGTCCTTAACTATTAGAAATGAGCACTTCACAGATGCACAATTCGTAGCGTAAACTACCGTGTACGTGATTTTTCCACCGTATAACCACAAACAAAGTAGTCAAGTGGGATAAGATCCGGTGAAGATGCAGACCATTCTTCGCTAGTGATGAAATCGGGCAAATTTTCCGCGCACCACACTTGTGTCTTCTTTGCCTTGTGAGCTGGAGCTGAGTCCTGTTGTAAACAATATGAATCCTAGAGGGTTTGAGCTGTTTAGTGGAAATATGGTTTATTCCCATACAGCGGTTTATTCCCATACAGCGTTGAAGCATGAGAAAGCAGATGGTTCTTCAAAACCTGCTCGATGTGTTCAGTGTTCAGTGTTGATTTTTACGTTAGGTTCTATAAAAAGAAGAGGAAGTGTTTCTTTTCGTGAAACGGCGCCCCATACCATGATGTTCGATACATTCTGATAGCGTCCTACAGCTAGTTTATTTCATGGAATATTGGCAAGACTTTTCCATACACACGATCATTTTGTTGATTATGACTGTCCTGAAGGAGGAAGAGCTTTTCATTCGAAAATTAAATCTTGTAGTCATCGTGCCGAACCTTTCTGCTCCTTGGATCCTGGCTTGCTTTTGACGCTCCGTTTACCCGTGAACCCGTTCTTTCTTGTACGGCTTACATTTCAGATAATGTATAAGGAGTTTATTCATTGAAGCAACTGACTTTTGAAACTGTTTGCTCAATTTACGACCAGATACGGCTGGATTACGTCTTATTCGCTCCCTCACACATTTGTTCTTTTTCTTATTATTATGAATAGTTCTTGTTGCCTTGAACCGTTTCATGGTACAAAAACCAATATGTTTACTCACTACGAACTGCTTAAAGCTATTGAATATCTGACACGGTCTAAGCTTTTGCATGTAATTTTAAAACTGGCTCCCGTATGACTTCTATGGTAGTTTACAAATATAAACAAACTGAATCGCTTATTTATCATCAACAATAAGCTGTTAAAAGAATACATTTAAAACGGGTATAATCAATTCTGCTGTTAAAATTACCCAGCTGAAATAAACCAAGACTGAAAAATGGTGACACCTATTGTGAGACACACTGTATAAGGTCAAAATCTACTCGGATGTCTCGGTGGAGAGGTTCAAAACCCGATTATTCAGTAAGGGTTTCTCTCAAGTAGAAGGCGTGGACCTATGCACCTATAGTTCGATATACCACTGTTCGCTATCTCATGTCTCTAGCAGCTAGAATGAACCTGAAAGTACTGCAGATGGATGCGGTGGCAGCGTTGCTGCAGGGAGAGTTAGAAGAAAAGGAAATGTTTCTGGGACACCCTGAAGGGTTCTTGAATCAGCAGGCTCCGACGAAAGTTTTTAAGCTTAGAAAGACTTTGTACGGGCTCAAACAAGCCAGCAGAGTTCGAAATTTGAAGCAAATATATGAAATTTACGTAAAACGGACGATGTGGTTGAAACTTTGTTGGTTATTGCGATGCAAATTGGGGCAATGACGCCGACACCTATCGGTCTATCACTGAATATGTGTTCATGCAATCTAGAGGACCAATTGCCTGGGACTGTTGCAGTCAACGGTTGTTCTCTCGACGACGGAAGCCGAGTATATGCCAGTTTTATCTGCAACACCACAGGAAGCCATTTGATGGAGAGGTTTTCGACAGGAGCTGTCAGGATACTCAGAATCTGTGACTATCTTTTGCGATAGTCAGAGTGCTATTCACCAGGTGGGAACAGAAATCGGTTACTCATCAAGGAGCAAACATATTGACATTCAACATCACTTTGTAAGGCAGCACATTGAAGTGAAACAAATTCAACTGGAACATGTTATTGCTGAGCATCAAGCAGCGGACCTGCTAACCAAGGCACTAACGATCAATAAGTTTAAAGCCGGACGGAAGGCCCAGAACAATCATGGTTAAGGAGGGATGATAGAATAATAACCATTGAATTGTAGTATGCCATGATCAAGACTATAATAAAAACTTCATTCTGTATTACTCTACCAAACCAAACCAACCAGTTGCTTATTTTTGGACGAAAGCCTTTACCAGCTTCTTAACAACGAACTGTGATAGAAGCATTGGAATCAATAGCTGTGTAGTTTCCACAATAATGTCCGTCAATAATATCGTCCTGTAAATACTGAAGAGCTAACTCGCCACCTGCCATGGTCTATCTTCAGTATAGCCCAAACCTTTCTTTGTACTAGTACGTTAACTTCATCTTGATCTGATTTGCTATGTAGAAAAAGTGATCAGTTCATTGATTTTCTAAAATTGTTAAGCGATCGAGCACCGAATCTCGTTTATAAAAAACGCCCTTTGGACGTTCCTATGTAGTACAGGGTGCAGCAGAAAATAATGCGAAAATTTGTTTTATTTCTTTCAAATCCCATTTCCAACTAATTCAAGCAATAATATCAACATTTTCGAGTGCAGTTATCTTTATAATATCCTTTTAAACAAATTTATTCAATGTGTCCTCCATTTTTATTTATAACATCCTCGAGCCGACGCCGGAAGCCACAGCATGCCTTTCGGACGTAGACCTCCGACATTGACTGCCATGTGCGTGTTATGGTTGACTTCAAGGTTTTCACACTAGAGTGTGATGTTTTGCAGGCTCGTGTTTCAGCATATGATCAAATCGAATAATCCAACGAATTAAGATCTGGACTGCTAGGGCACCACAAATCCTTCGGCCAAAACTTCATGTTATCGGTCGACCATTGTTGGGTTCGATTGGACGTGTGACACGGCGCTCCATCCTGCTGTAGGACAACGTTTTGGTCGTCGGAGAAGTTGGCTTTCACCCAGGGAAGCACTTGGTCCTTTAAAATAGCGATATACACTTCGGTATTGATTTTAACTCCAGCATCAATGAAAACAGGCGGCATTTTCAAACCGTTGGAAGCCACCAAAAAAAACATCATGATACCTGCCGGGTTTTTGGTTTGAAATTTGAATTTCACTTTTTCCGGAACGTTTTCCATTTTCTGCGGTGAAATGAACCGGTCCGTGCGGCTGTTGGCCACACAATCGATGCTGAAGAGCTTTTCGTCGGAGAACAGGATTATCATTTTTTCCTTCTTCAACAAGGAAAGCAATCTGTTGGAACGAGTCACTCGTAGTTCTTTGACCCGGTCCGTAATCAAGAGGCGTTTCACTCTGGCTCTGGAAGATGCATGCAGGTCTTCTTTGATGATTCTCAGGCTGGATTTCTCCGAAATATTGGCTTCCTTTGCAAGTTTTCTAATGGAACCGATTTGGGGCCATCCGCTTCCCGGCTTCCGCTGCTTAGGACCATTCTGCAGGGACTTTTTTATGCGGTATACCGTTGCCAAATGACACCTTGGCAATCTCTTTCGGCTTCTTCTGGGCTAACAACAAACTGGTGATCACTTCTTCCGCGAACATTTTGACGAATTTGCAATAAAACAAATAGAATGTTTGGTTGCAGCACTTGAAAGTTAACATAAACAAATACACTTTCGACAGAAATTAGTCACAAGCTACACAAATTAACCCAATACTCAAGTTTGAACATTTTTGCGTTATTTTCTGCCGCACCCTGTATGCCGTTGACGAAACACTTATATCTATTAAAGACGTCCATTTAATACGTCATAGTTTTAGGAAGAAGGCAGAAGGGATTGTAACCTATGACGATCCACACAAAATTTATTTGGTGTCTATACAAAGAACGAGATCTCACCCCTGACCAAAAGGAACGCGAGAGCACATCGAAACAGTGTTTAGACTTACTGATGCGGAATCGGAAGGACTTTTGGCGTCGATTGGTAACTGTTGATGGAATCTGGATCCACTATTACACACCAGCGAACAGAATGACCAATCGGCAATGGACTGAAAACGGCACGAGTGCTCCGAAGCGACCTAGGGAAGCTCAATGGATCGGAAAAGTTTTGGCGTTGGTTTTCTGTAATTGTCAAGGCATACTTTTCGTGGACTACCTCGAAAAGAATAAAACCATCAACAGCAAAAAGAATAAAACCGGGCTTCAAATGGTGAGTTGACAACTTGGCAGGAGGGTGCGACCGACCTCCGGTCCTCACAAGTTCCTACCTCACGCCTCCACGAGTCATATGATCACAAAAGACTGCCAGCTGAAACATGGAGACGCTGGTTGGCGTAGCCTGGGCAATGTTGTCAATCTGACAATAGCGAAGTGAGGGGGTGCGACCGGTAAATCATAGCATAATTTTCCATTATCATATCTTTCAGGTCTACCAGGTCATCAGGTATTATACAATAATTTAAAATTTAAAATTCTTTTTTTTTCTTATTGTCTAAATTTTCTGGTTCAATAATTTAATAATTTTTTTCCTATGTTTCATCAACAGTCACTCGTCAGCTGGCAGTATAAAGTATATCATATCAATGGTGTCGAAGAAATTTTGGTTTGGGGGGGGGATGGATGTGGGTCGAGACTTAATTCGTGTAATGTCTCGCCACATGGCCAATCATTATTCTTTGAACGCTCATTTAGACTGAGTTGGGCTGTGCGACAGCAATCTTTGTTATTATGGACAAGATTATCAGGATGCAGATCACATTACTTTGTCATGTGCTGAGCATCGTAGAGTCTTATGGTTCCCTGCAAGCTTGAGGTAGACAACGGCTGAAAGTCTCTGAAATAAAGACAATCAATCTATCAACCAATGTACCATTTCGAGATATTTTAGCTCTGCGTGATCTGGAGTTTATGAAACACATTTATGCGTTTTTGACTAAAATTAGCCATAGATTGTAGTTAGTTTAAGCTGTATGTTCTCTATTCGTTTTTTTTATCTATGTTTGTGAATTTTTATTTGTTTGTCAAAAATGTTCAAGTCAAAAAAACCATAAGTTGTATAGTTATAAGTTTTTTGACAATTTAGAATTTAAAATAAATGTTTTATGTAAACCATACTTCAAATTTCCGCCCATCTTCTCTTCCGTTCAATTGTTATTCCTATTAACCTCGAGACGGCCGCGAGTAATCGGTTCTATCCCCTTAACGTTAGTTTTAAGACAATTGATGTATATAAATATGAAAACCTTGCTCTGTAAAGTTAATTCAGTTGAGCCTGTACAAAAAAAAAACAGCCTGTTTAGGTGACAGATTCGTCTGTGCCTTGACCTACCCTACAGTGGGATGTTAGGCAAAAGTAACGTAATTGATTCGAGTACCACTTTATCCATGCCCTTCTCTAAATTGCCAACCTACTGTACAATGACTGAACTTTCAACACTTTAACTTCATATCTTTTATCCCTAGCAAACATTACTTTCCACTCTTGGTGCCTCATGGTGATGAGCGAACATCTTCTTCTACATCATAATTCTTACACCACGTACTGAGAATACAGACATAACAATAATAGAATAAAACAATATTAAACAATCCACTTACCGTAATCGGGGTTCTATTCCTCCTACACATATTGCGACCTATATTGCCTTCTTACGATACGATTACAAATAATTTTGCCCAGTCAGTAAACATACTGCTGTTATTGGTTACCAAGGTTGTCACCGTCGTCACCGACAAATTCAAGCCAGTGCACAGTGGGAAAAAAAGTACATGAATCGCTGAAGAATTCGATAATTTAGCTCTAAGTACCACAAGGTTAGTAAACAGTAGCATTTTTCATGTGAAAATTCCTGGGAAATCGAATGGAAGGGATCTCACTTGCCGCAAAATTCAGTGGACGGAGATATTGGGCTTATTTTACCTAAATTCCCCCATGTTTTCGAATAATGCCCAGTAATCTATGCTTGGAGGGGCCTGCGGTAGTCGAAATAGGCCTATTCTTATGAAGAATTTCCCTAGAAATCGAATGAACGTAGTTGCAGCCACCGCACGGGTTGGATGACGGAGATATTGGGTTTATCTATGATCTATATCTATAGCTTATCTATGATATCTATGGAATTATCTATGATCGGAGGGGTCTGCGGTAGTCAAAATAAGCCTATTTTTATGTAAAATTTTCCTAAGAATTGAATGGAGGTGGTTACCCTACTTACCCGTATTTTTTTTTTTTTACTTCTGCGGAGGATAACGTTACTGATATGATGAGAGAAGCTTTGACTTGGTCTGATCCCAAGATCCGTATCTATCGGTCAAATCAAGCGACAAAAAATCATTCTGGAAGCATGACCCAGAGTTGCTACAGTTCTGTGTATCTGACGAACAGGAACACGACAACATTTCCCAATCTAGCGAAAACGATGACGAATATAGTGAAGATGAGCGACAACTTTAAGTGAAGATGATTTATCTGATGGTAATGGATAATATCCTTTTTTGTGGTGGTCCGAAAGAGCCTAAATAACTTGTTTTATTCCAAAGACAACTGAAAAGCGGCAATATTCCGAAAATATGGGGAATTGGGGCAACAAAAACAACATCTCTATTTCTCGACCCGTGCGGTATTCATTCGATTTCTAGGGAAATTCTACATAAGAATAGGCCTATTTTGGCAACCGCAGACCCCTCCGACAATAGATTAATGAACAATATTCGAAAACATGGGGGAAATGGGGTAAAATCAGCAATATCTCCGTCCCCCGACCCATGCGGTGGCTGCAACTACATCCATTTGATTTGTAGGGAAATTTAAAATAAGAATAGGCCTAATTCGACAACCACAGACCGCTCCAAGCATAGATTACTGGGTATTATTCAAAATTACGGGGGAAATCGAGTAAAATACGCTCAATATCTCCATCCACTGAATTTTGCGGTAAGTGAGACCACTTCAATTCGATTCCTCGGGAATTTTCACATAAAATATGCTCCTGTTTACTAACCTTGTGCTAGTTGGAGCTGAACTATCGAATTATTTCGCGATTCATGTTCTTTTTTCCCACTGTGCAGTGCTGCTAAAATACTTAAATTCCAGTAATAAATTATACAAAATGATGCATTCTGAGCAAACATGAGTTTTATGGTCAAATATGTGTAGTTGTTTTTTTCGTTTTCGTACACATTTTTTGGCATTCCTATCATTACTCCTTGGGGGAGAAGAAGATGATATAGTCTGCAAATTTGATGAATCGTCAGTAACCCTGAAGAAAACAGTTCCTCACATAAAAGCTGTCTTGAGAAGCAATTGAAGGCCGAAATCGCTGTGTAACAGCCTCACAAAGAAAAAAACATTTTTCGCAAAACAATGCGACGCCGCACAAGAGCATCCCAACCACGGCTGAACTCAAAAACTCACGGCTCCAATTGCTTCCGCATACACCGTATTCATCCGATTTGGCTCCCTCGGACCCTCTGTTCACAAACCTCAAGAAATGGCTCATCAATAAAAACTTCAACTCACGCGAGGAAATCATCTGCCCCGCGGTGGAGTATTTTGCAGACCTTCCAGAAAATTACTTTTCGGACGGGATCAAGAAGTTGAAAAATCGATGGAATAAATGTATCGAGCTAAAAAGCTAAAAGCATTAAATAAATTTAAAAAAACATAAAAATATATTTTTTTCCAATCCCAAAGAGGTTACTTTTCACCCCACCTAGTATTTGCAATGTTTCAATAACACGGATGTCGCTTGGGAGAAATTTTTATCACTTGGATATCAAACTGAAGAGAGCAAGGTTGTCATCAATAAACAGTGTCATCGGTGTTTAAAGCGAGCCCACATGAAACACAGTCTTCTTCCGAAATGAAAAACCAGGCGCGAACGAGTTGCTGCTAGTTTTGGTTTTCACTAATAGTTTATTAACTTACTTTGCATCGGGATCGGTTCATCTTGTCCTGCTTTCCGAGTTTCTTTCGTTTGTTTTAACATTCTTCTGTTTTGTTAGATTTTCAATTATGTTTTCTTGTTTTTTGTTTTTCTTCTTCTCCCTCGTCTTCTTTACACTTTATACACATTTACAAAAGGGCGCTATATAACCTAGAAAAATTGTCTAAATCAAGCTAAGAAACCTGGAGGAGGGTTGGTCGCATAGGTTCACAGTTCACCAAATCTGAAGAGACCTCTGTTTGCCTCCTTTTGTTTTTACTCCATAAGATAACAAGCATTCGAAAGTTAAATGAAATTTTTAATCTGAATGAAAATCAACATTGATTGGCAGCCCGTTTCCCCCCATTCGGAAAAATATTCAATTTCAAAAGCCGAATCATTACTGCCATGAAGCTTGTGAGACAACATAATGCCATAATAATCCAACTATCCATGCGGAAGAAGAGGTGACGCTTACATGCGTGATTTATGACATTCTGAGGCGCGCTGGTTGATAACAATGGCGGTTCGTGTGGGTGGGTAGCAATTGATTTGTTGTCTTTTTATTTATATCTGGTTTTAAGGGAATGATAAATTATCTGAAATATCATGCGTCCCCATAAAAGTCGATGACAGCAGATTCTCGGAAAAGCGGCCAACAATGAGATAACAGACGATATCCACTGTTAAACACTGATCAAGGAAGAAGCCATGTGGTTATGCCTTATAGAGTGTGAAATAGGCACCAGACACATGTGTGGGAAGAAGAACATACGTATGTATGTAAGAAAAATAATTCAAGTTAAAGCTTTTGGAGTTGGAGCGGGAGGGATCATCCCAGCAGACCAAATAATGGTAACGGACAGCTTATCTGTAGGAGCAGCATATCGGTTTTTCATACGGTCTTGCCCATGATGTCTTTTTCTGGTTGTGGTTGTGTATTTTCCACCGTAAAGCAGTCAGGGCGTACAACAGTGAGATGTTGGAAAATGGGAGATAAATTGTTTACTACACATGTATATAAGAACAACGGAGAGGAAGTCTGATAAATTTGCTTAATGCATATCGCATAGATCCGTTATTTATTTTTTCTCAAGTAGGTATGCAAGCAAGGGAAAAGTGCTTGCAGAGGACATTTCTCACTCGGTTAATAACACTCGCTCGTTTTTGAAGGCTGGGAAACGGTTGGAGTGCCGGACGATGATGGTTTGCCCTGTTCTCCGAGAAGAACCGTGCTCTGGTCACTTTTCCGCTCATAATAATTAATCCTAATTAATTAGTTTTTCTTACTGCTCCGTTTTCAGATTTTTCTTATCTTCGTTCGCGTAACACTTATATATTGGTTGTTACCCATCTGTTTCTATTACATAAACAGCAAATAAGTTAGTCGTATCAAAATCCACTGGACATCAGAAAAAAACATTCAACATGGTTTCACAAAGTCGGAGCGCTTAGCTTCTCAACATCCTGGGCTTTAAATATGTTTGTGTGTGGAATACATCTTTAAAGCATCGGTTAATTGATTATAAGTTGCTTCATTATAATTCTTTATTTTATTCAATTAGCTGCTCTAGGGTTAGATCTTTTATCTCATCTTCCATCGTCTTTCACTCAAATTATAGCTCTTAAACAGTAAAGAATGAATCTGAATAACCTAGACAATATTTTCTCTCTGCATATAATCATAATTATTATCATTTATCATTATCATTATTATCATTATCATTAAGTAGTGTATTCCTTTTCAGTTGTGTAAAACATACCTCATTTTTCAGTTTCTACTCAAGCATTGACCATTCTGACTAGAAGTTCAAGGCAACAAACTTAAGATCACTTAATCTAAACAAACTTAAAAGTCGAGGTTTGTAAATTCACCGAATTTTCTCAGAAAATAGGGCATGTACCAGATTTCACCATAAAATACAGTATTTTCATTGTTTGTTTGCCATATGTGTGTCCTGTTGCCGTAGGTCCTCGAAGTTATATTTCGCAGAAGAAAATCCAATCATTTTTCCGTAAATCAGCAGCCAAATAACGAATGCGTAGTCGGTCCGATAACCAATTGTAATAGCAGCAACACTAGACCCGATAAGACCGATGATGGATGTTTTTCACGCTTAAGTGACATCGTTGGGAAAAACCACCCTCCATACGTTTGAATCGAGTCGCAGTTTTCGAGAGAACAGTAAACCATTCATCCCCACTTCTGGAACAGTCCCATCCGCTGACATCGACAGTTTGAGCCCCAGAGATTGCACCGGCAGGAACTGTTGTGGCAGCAGTCGTTTGAACGGTGATCGCAGGCGCCGCCCCGTCGAATACATGACCTCCGGTAGACCTGGATCAGTGAGGAGCGTCTGAAAGGAAATGTAGAATGTAATTAGTTATCGTCTAAGCCATGTTTTGAATCTTGAAAGAATCATCTTCTGATTAACTTAAACAAAGATTTTACCTCTTAAGGGATAAAAATTGCCTGTCGGTAAGTTTGTTCTCTTATTTATGTCAATATGTATATTTTTGATTTTCAGGATGAAAATATTTGCCTCGAATTTTGACCATAGGCCTCATTTTTAATCTATATACCCAAATAAGACCCATATCCCCCAACTCTTTTTTTTTCTTAAAATTTTCCAAAAATAAATAGAATTATCAAAACTTATAAAATAGTCATAACAATTATAACTATTAAATATAAATACATGCAGAATATTTTCCTTATACAGTTTTCAAATGTAAGTATTAGGTGACCAACTAAGTTCTCGCTGTTTCTTTTTTATAAAAGTGTAACTTTATTAAATAAAAAAAACTATTACCAATGAATCATTCAAACTTTTTCCCATCTTTTTGACAGAGTTCGTATACATTGACGGTAGACGTGTTCGCCTTTTAAGATTATTCACGAATCAAGCCATTTTCTAAGGTTTTCATATAAGTGAAACTGCTAATAAGCCAGGCCATGTGCCATCGAACGGAACAAATCATAATCGGACGGCTCAATATCTGGGAAATGTGAGCGGTGGTGTAGGATTTCCCATTTGAGCGTTCCCAAGTAGGTTATGATATGCAGTAAAATTACTTTTTTGTGCCTCTGCACGTATTGTGGCCGACTTTGACATGTTGACTTGATATTCTTGATATCTCAACTGACTTAAATTGTAGAAGGTATGTTTCTTATGGGCATCAAAATTATTTTTATACAACAAAAATGTGCTGGCTTTAAAAATTTAGGGATGTGCATGACTTGCTTGACATTAAATAGTTTATTGTTAAGGCATTATTTCAAAATGGACAAAATAAATCATTCACCTGTTTTTTCATTAAACTGTTATGCCTTTGATTTTATTCTTTCAATACAAACTTTGTTCCCCTGCCTAAACCGACATACGTCGGCCGACTACGCGACATACTTTCTATAAACTTTTTGAGGTATTCCGGATCAATATGTTCCCAGGCTGTTTCGAGAGCTTCAATGTAGTTATTTTTGTTCGTTACGGATGTCTTGTCAACATTATCGTTCAGATAACCCAACAGATTCATTCGGAATCAAATCAGGGGATTTCAGAGCAAATTGGAGCATTTTCATTTGGTTTGACTTAAACAACGTAATAATTTTCTTCGCGGTGTGCTTTGGATCGTTGTCATGTTGTAGATGGTTTCCAGGCCAATTTTCAAAAGAGACACCTCTATTTTGCAGAGCAAGACGATGTATACATCCGCAGTCATGATCACATTGATATGTGTCAAACTTCCTACTCCAGACCATGCGAACGCTAACCAGACTATAATATTTCCAGCTCCATGGTCCATTGTCTTCGGGATGAATCGATCCTTGTGTGCTTCACACCAGAAGCACTCCAAACTCTCGAGCGCCGATTTTGCCCGAATAGCTCAAACTTACTCTCGTTCGTCCATTAAAGCCGGTTCCAGGAGTTAACCGACAAATCAGCGTTTTTATTGGAAAACCCTAGCTGCTTCTTCCGCTTCCACTTACTAATGAAAAGCACTTTAATCCACTTTTGTTATACCAGAACTTGATTCAGCCATCTTTTTCAATGAGAATCTCGAATATTGCTTAGCCAATCGAACAATCCTGACATCCTCACGGTGTGTTGCCAAACAATGACGTCCGTGCCCGAATAAGGAGTGTATCGAAAAGTAGTTATAAACTTCCAAATAATAAAATAGGCATGAAAACATGGTTAAAATTAACATACTATTTCAGTTTATTATAGCTTAACATGTTTACAAAAGATCCAAACGGAAAAACTAGTCATCATGTTCATTTCTGTAGAATGCCCGTACCTTTGATTTGACACCTGCCATCAAATTCTGCACAGTGACCTTTGTGCACTTCCTGGATGCCGCTGCCCAATTTTTCTTAAAATCGGTCATGTTTTGGGACACTGTACCATCCTTCTTAAATATACGCTTGACTATTGCCCAATAGCGTTCGATCGGTCGCAACTGGGGACAGTTTGGTGGGTTGATGTCTTTTTCTACGAACTTGATGTTATTCTCCGTCAGCCACTGTAGAGTGGATTTGGCGTAATGTGCCGATGCCAAATCTGGCCAGAAGAGAGGAGGGGACTGGTGCTTTCTATACCATGGTAGCAACCTGTTCTTCAAACATTCCTTTTGATAAATCTCAGCATTTATAGTTCCTTTTGTATAGAAAATTGAAGAACGCAAGCCACATGTGCAAATAGCTAGCCAAATGAGCACCTTCTGACCGAATTTCTCCATCGCAACAGTCGTATCTGCGGTTGGCACACGTTCCCCAACAGATTTAGTATAAAACTGCGGCCCCGGTAGCGTTCTTGAATCTTCTTTAACGTATGTTTCGTCATCCATCAAAATGCACTGGTCGACATTGTCCAAAATGCAGCTGTACAGCTTTCGAGCCCTGGTTTTGGCACGAGACTTTTGTTCCGGAGTTTGTTTGGGCACTTTCTGCTTTTTGTACGTCTTCAAGTCATTCCTGCGCTTGATTCGTTGAATCATTCCGATGCTGGTCCTGAACTTCTTGGCTAGATCGCGAGTAGAGGCAGATTTGTTCCGTTGAATATAATCCACAACTTTTTGGTCCAAATCGGGGTTGCTGGAGCCGGGTTTCCGGCCACTTCTTGGTAAATCCTTGAGGGAGCACTCCTTACCAAACTTTTCGATGATGCGTTTTACACTTGCCGGGTGAACATTTACTCTTTTCGCAATCTGGTTGTAAGTAACACCCTTTTCGGTGCACCAAATGTGCAGAATTTTCTTTTTAGTCTCAAATTCAATTCGCGACATTTTGAATACAACTTTATCAACGGAAATGAATGAACCGAATAATCATTTTTGACATGTAAACAAAGCAAATGGCGCTTACACGCTAAAAATATATACAGTAGTTTATGCGTAATAACGCATCGAATGTTTATAACTACTTTTCGATACACTCCTTACCTTACCTTACAAATCAAACCAAGGCCGGTGTGGCCTCTGCTGTACACAGTAGTTGTTTCCATTCTATTCGGTCCCTGGCTGTTCCTCGCCAGCCTCGCTGAGTCCGCGGGTCACCTTCTATTTGATCGATCCACCTTGCTCGTTGCGCGCCTCTTCTTCTTGTACCCGTTGGTTGGTTTGTTTTCGAGAACCATTTTCACTGGGCTGTCGTCCGACATTTTTAAGACATGCCCAGCCCATCGAAGTCGACCGATTTTAGCAATGTGTACGATGAGAGTTTCTCACAGCAACTGATACAATTCGTGGTTCATTCGCCTGCTCCACATTCCGTCTTCCATCTGCACTCCACCGTAGATCGTACGCAGCACCTTCCGTTCAAAGACACCAAGGGCACGTTAGTCTTCCACTAGCAATGTCCATGTTTCGTGTCCTTAGACAACTACCGGTCCAATTAATGACTTGTAGATGGTGTACTGGTCTAATTAATAAATTGCAGATGGCGTAGTTTGGCGAACTTTGTTCGACCTTAGCGTCTTTCGGAGTCTAAAGTTGCAACAATTTCCAGTATATTTCGCCTTTGTATCTCTCTGCTGGTATCGTTATCGGCAGTCACCAATGAGCCATCCCAAGTAACAATTTTGGTTTTATAAGGGTTCTGAAGAGCATGAATTAAACTTCAAGAATGCTATAAAACCATGATAAAACCAGCAATGTTCCTTGAGATGATACACGAATTAATCTAATACCTCGATTTCATCACCATCGTTATGAGCTCGACATTCTCTTCTCGTGAGCCTCATCCCTTCATGTATTATGTTTTCAACGCATTAATCACAAGCCCAATCCTACCAGCTTCAGCTTTAAGTCTGATGTACGTGTCCGCCATCGTCTCAAAATAACGTGCTACGATGCTGATCTCAACGTCGTCGACGAAGCCAAATAGTTTGGCAGACTTGGCAAACACCTTGGCAAACACTTGGTTTGGCAGACACCCTCCAATACAATGTTAAACAACGAATATGACAATCCATTACCTTACCGTATCCCTCTCCGAGATTCGGAGGGACTAGAGAGTGTTGCTTTGTCCTTCTTCCGAAAGTCATATTCGTGCATAATCTGCCATAGCTGGTCTCGACCGATTGTATCATAAGCTGATTTAAAATCGATGAAAAGATGATATGTGTGCACGTTGTATTAGCGACATTTCTGCAGCACTTGTCGATTCGCGAAAATCTGGTCCGTAGTAGCGCGGGCACCCATGTATCCCGTTTGATATTGCCCCACGAACTCCTTTGCAATTGGTGACAGGCGGTGGCATAAACTTTGGGAGAGCAACTTGTAGGTGGCGCTCAGTAGTGTGATTGCACGATAATTGCAGTAATCCGGTTACAAGCTGGATTCTTCTTCTTAAAGATGGGATACCTTATTCCTTCCATCCAACCCTCCGGTAAACATTCCTCCTCCCAAACGAAACGAAACTGATTTGTTCTTTTTATGAAGATACATTCGAAATTAATACACACGCGCAACTGTCAAAAGCACGAAGCTTTCGTTGACACAGAAAGAACATTCGTACATTGTACGAAAACAATACAAAAAGCTACGAATATTTGGTCACAAATTAAAAAGAAACGTCTCTCTGGTGGTTGCATGAAGGTCTGACAGATCTTCTTTATCGACTCAAAAAGTAATTGACAAAAAAGCGCAACCCCACGTTGCCCAGTGTTTTTTTTTTAAGTTTCTGGGCACGGGGTTCAAACCTCAATATTTGGAAAGTGCTGATTTTGAATCCGTGGTTGATCTCACTAGGCCATGCTGACTCGTGAGAACATGTTAGATTAATGAGCATGAAGTTATAGCTCGCGACAGTGCTTTGATTTTTATTTTGGGATACCAGCGCCCATACCAGCAGAAACACCATCGTCAATGAGTGCGGTATAAAAGAGAAGCAGCTATTGGCTGGTCATCACGAAGTTCATTTCGTGCATTCTACAAAAAGGTGTAATGAGTCTTCTAGGTGCAGCCGAGCACAGATGTTTGATGAAGTATACACACTCAAATGAACACTCTCTTGAAGTGCGCACATGCACTCATCAAAATGAACATGAACACGAGCGTAAGCTTCGTGCTCATGTTTTGTGCCATGTTCGCAGCGGCGCTCGCAGCCGCGCTCAAAACATCTATGTTTGCGCATGGATCAGCTTCATATCCGAAAGATTGTTTTTATTCCCTTTTGCTCCTTGCGGCGTTCAATACACTCAAACTGTTTTCGGTGTGACAGGGATTTAATCAGAAGCCGCCCGGTTTTCAATCACCCTATAGAGGTTTGATAGCTTTGTGCTTAAGTTGTTTATTCGCGAATATTAGATCTTCTCTACCGGAATATCGATCCAAACGGGAAAAAAAATCAATGAAGATAAAGTACTTTTGAGTCTGAAAATCGGTTCTTGATATTTCGTATATTTCCTCTGGTTCCATGAAAACTAGATATACAATCTTGCAGAGCTCAGAAATATTTGGTAGGTTTGTGTCTTATCGAAAATAATAAGACCTATAAAATTTTATATCGTCAGTAGGGTGACCATTCCCGGGATGGAGTGGCTCAGAAAATCACGATTTCTAAAAATGTTATTATTATTTTTGAAAATTTATAACTTTTGGCCCTTTCGACCAATTTTCAAGATTGACTATTCAAATTAATGCTTACTTCTTCTAGGTATGAGAAAAAATATAACAAAATTACCCAACTGCTTAATTTCTGTGAGAAAACTACGATTTTATTCGTAGCAGAAGAAAACTATGAGAAAGATCTCTTGTTTCATGGCCAAAATAATTAAATCGGGTAAACAATCAAAAGTTATTTAAAAAACAAGTTTATGATTTTCAACAACATAAGTACTGTATAAATAAATGTGTAAAATAGTACATGCAAAATCAACCCAACAGATAATTGGGAGATCAAATCGCAATAATTTACTTTCCTAGAGCCTTCATACACTCACGAAATAAACTTTCGATTCATAAGATTGCATTATGATTATTTGCTATAAGAAATCAGTATGTTTCATAACTTTGCCTATGAATTAATGATGTTGCAAAATAAAAATATTCAGCAACCGATTCGAACCTTGAACGTGGGTTATGGTCCAGTGACTTGCCCACTAGTATATATCTACACTTGAAAACATGAATGCTAAAGGCGTACAACAACAACGTCGTGTGAACAAAATCCGTTCATAAAGCAACCTTATGAAATTAAAGCACGTTCATAAGTTGAACCTTAGAAATTCTTAAGATTATTGGAGTGAGATGAGATTTTTTTTGCTTCTGAAAAATTTCATCTCATAAATACTATTCAATAAATGATAAAATTAAGAAAAACTAATCACTGCCAACAACTTTTCAAAATTTTAAAACGATTTTAAATTTAAAAATGGAACGAAAAATCTTTCACATTTTTCCTTTTACTTGCAAAATGATAAAAATATACATGGCAGCACAGAAATAACAGTTGAACATATATGGTAATTTCTACATATTGAAAATATTTTGAATAAAGTGTCAGATTCTTTTGTTCAAAACGATATTTTCAACTTATAATGATGATTCAAATATCGTTTGAAATATAATTCAAATAGTTTTCATTTGCCATTAAGACGAAGAGATTTCATTTGGATAAAAAAGGATGTAAAACTGATGAACAAAACTTAAATTAAAGCTTCATTTGTATGTTGAAAAAACTTTCAAAGTAAAATATTTAGACCTGATGACCTGATGATTTTCTTTTTTGGACTTCGGATTTTCATTCTACCCAAAACAGTATGCATAGAAATGCTTTCATTTGCCTATGAAATAAACCTTGTAAACCTGTTTTATCCAATATTTTACACCAATTCGTAAAATTATTCAATTCCATAATATTGTGTGTTAAATTGTTATTATAACAATTTATTGTTACTTGAGCTTATTTGTATTTTATCTACCAAGAAAACTGGCAGACATCAAGGAACGTTTTTTTACGTTTGATGATCATGAAAAAGTGTTCAAGTGTAAGATTGAGGGAAATTTTATTGTACACTCTTTCGAAAGCATTTGGTAACCCTAAACACGGCCGTTTGGTTTAAATGATGATATGACCTTTAGTACTTTTAGTTTCTCCCAATAAACAGGAGCTCACTCGGCATCGGTACATGGTCGTTTCGGAGCATGTTCCGTATGTTCGATCTTAACGCGCTTAACGCGAAATTTACGTATACGTTTGGTATCAAAACCATTAGGCAGTACACTTATTCTCACTTTCAGACTGTTTCTCAAAACTTATTTCTTCCTATAATTAAAACTTTATCCAATACGAATCGTTAGCACATCAGAATAACTGTTAATAGCAGTACGTATTGGAATATGCAGAGAATGTTACTACGGGATATCATGTTCGAAAATCAAATTATTGTCCGTGATAGGAAATTTTTTAATCCTTGCCGGAACGCAACATTCTTTAAAATTTTCCCACGCCGATTGATGAATATGTACGCGAAATATATTCATCTCTTATTTATAACAGCTTGAATACTTGTGTAAATAAAATGGCAGTCGTAAAAATCTCTAGTTGATAAGAGCAAAAAACTCAAAAATAAAACAATCAAGAACTGATCGAGATATTAGTGTCCGTTGTTTCAATTTTTCGTGACGGTAGCCATTTGTAAACTGTACACAATGGTCAAGGTATGCAACGAAGAGAAGATTAAAATTGTTTTAGCCACCGCTGGCTGCCAATTGGTAAGAACATGGAAAGCAAATTCAAATCAAACAAACTTTCTCAAAATTGAATCGGTCATTTAAGGTCTGCATTTGAATTAAAACCTTCTCGGTCCTGTTAGCATCGGTCTAAATTAAGCCTGCAAAACAACATTATAAGACGTTACCCTTTATTTTCGTTATTTTCAATAGTTTAAAATTGTTGGTGGATAATGTTTGATTGTTGAATTGACACGCGAGAAATATCCCACCGATTGGTGTAAACATCTCGAAAATCTATCTAGCATTTATTAAGTTATAAGCGTTTAATTGGTAACGATATTTCGTGACGGTCGCTAATTTTTAGATTTTCAATTGTCACCCTACCCGTAAGACGTAGTCTACGTCAGAACACAGTCAACCTTTGCCTCCGCCCGTCGGTGATCGAGCAGAGGCACCAACAACTACGCTTGAACTCGAGTTTTACGCCTGATGTTCAAACTCAAGTTTTGCACTTGAGCTCGAATCTGAGTGCGAACACCGCGTTCATCTGTTGCTCTCATGTTTGATGTGCTCAATAAACATAAACACGAGAAGGAGAGCGCGTATTGGATGAACGCACACTGGTGAGAGCCAAGCTCAAGCTCAGCGCCGCTCGTGTGTTCTTGAAGACTGGGTGTAATGATAGCATTTCACCAGATAAAAAGCATTATGAGTGTTTCATACAATATACGAGACATTTGTTCCATGTACAAAATCCATGTTTACGAAACGCATGAAAGCTACTTTACGAAAATAAATTTCCAGTGTAATTACCCAGTGTAGCGCCCTGGCCAGTGCTTCACCACCGTATTTTAATAGCTCGCTTGGGAGTTGGTCAACTCCAGTAGCTTTGTTGTTTTTTAACCCATCTTCTGCGCGTGTTCTTAGATTTATTACCGTATCACTTTCAGGTGCTCGTCGAAGTACTGCTTCCACCTTTCAATCACCTCTCACTCTCCTGTGAAAATAATGCCTTCCAGGTCTCTATACATATTGGCTTTGCGCAAGCTGTTGAACTTCTCGTAGAATTATCGTGTGCAGTTAGCTTCCATTGCCTCATGGTCTCGATCTTCCATCTGACGCTTTTTCCTTCGAAGAATAGAATTTTGCCTGTTCCGTGCCTGTTTATACCGTTCCACATTCACTCTTATACGGTGTTGCAGCATTCGCCATCAAACCAGTCATTTTTTCGATTCGGTACAGAAGTACCTAGTGTCACTATTGCTGTGCTACTAATGGCAGGTCGAATATCTCTCCAGCCATCTTAAAGAGTAGCTGCGCCAAGCTGCTCTTCCGTTGGTAGGGCTGCTTCTAGCTGTTGCGCGTATTCCTGGGCCACTGCGGTTTCCCGTACTGTGAATTTAGATTGTTGAGTGCATACATACAGCACTAGGTAGTGGTCCGAGTCTATATTCACGCTGCGGTAAGTGCGAACGTTGATGATGTCGGAGATGAATTACCCGTCGATTAGAACATAGTCGATTTGATTCTTTGTTAGTTGGTGAGGTGACCTCCAAGTGGCGTTGTGGATGTGTTTACGGGAGAAGAAGGTACTTCGGACTACTCAACCACAAAAGGCCGCAAAGTTCACGCATCGTTGGCTGTTAGGCCCTATTACCGGTCTGGTCATTGCCTCCCGCCCTACCTGAGCGTTCATGTCGACAATGACGACTTCTATGTCCGGCTGCGAGCAGCCATCATACACTTGCTTTAGCTGCGTGTAGAATGCTTCTTTTTCGTCATAGGAATTGATTTTTTTAGGGGTGGCTTGTTGGGCCTTCCCCAGCCCCTTTTCTCGCCGGAGAACCATCGTGCACAGCTCTGTTTAGAGTCCCACGCTGGATGATGATCAGCCACTCCTAACATGGAGAACTCGAGCAAAGGTTTATACCAAATTGATAACAAATTCTCATATCATATCATATCATATTATCAGTGATTGATCACCAAATGTGTTATCATTTAGGCTGAATAAACAGCCAAAATAACAAAAGAGATAACAAATTCATATTCGTTGGATACCACAATATTGACTCGTTTTATTATCATTGAGTTCATTTTGATGAAAAAAAAATGTGATATGACGTGTGATGGGCGATAGACGCTCAGATAGACAGCACCCAATGAAAAGGACAGTCCCCCTTCCCTGTCAGCATATCACCAAGGTCCCATCGGGGTTGTTTACCCGATCTTTCCAATGTTTACTCGCAGCCCAGTCGGCATCACAGGGAGGTATGGATAGGAGTTACTGGACAAGAGGCTAAATATTGCAGTACAATTTATTTTTTACCTGCAGGTACGCAAAGTAGCAATGGTACCCTTTGCGCAGTCATTTACCTACCCGTGCCCGGATAACTTTGTCAATATTCTTTAGCAAAAGAACTTTCTCCATACGTGTTGCATAGCCCCAAGTTAACCTGAGTATTTTTTTGAGCAGTATTCTGGAGATAGAGCACGATCGCGAATCACCAATTTTCTGACTTTAAGCGAAATCTGTTTCCCGAACATTTTAAACTTTTTGAATACAAACAGAACCAACTTCGGCGGAAAAATACCATATTTGCCGTGTGACTAAAGGGTGATACGGTCAAAATTTGGTCAAGGGAAAACGCGTGTAAATCGGTGAAATCGTTTATTTAAAAAATCAAATTAAATTTATTTTTCAAGTTCAATTAGTATAAAATTCAGGAAAAATATTCAGTTAGGCTTCCGCTTTTCCAAATCCGAATTGCCGGGCCTTACGCTTGACCCCTGCCATCAGATTTTGTACAGCCACCTTGTCCACCTTCTTCGCCGCAGAAAGTCAGTTTGCCTTGAACTGCTGCTCGTCCTTAGCAGTTTTTTTGGTCTTCTTTAGGTTCCCTTGACAATAGCCCAGTATTTCTCAATTGGGCGGAGCTCTGGCGTGTTGGGAGGGTTCTTGTCCTTGGAACCACCTGCACGTTGTTGGCGGCGTACCACTCCATGGCCTTTTTACCGTAATGGCAAGATGCCAAATCCGGCCAAAACAGTACGGAACAACCGTGTTTCTTCAGGAAAGGCAGCAGACGTTTATTCAAACACTCTTTCACGTAAATTTCTTGGTTGAAAGTCCCGGAAGCTATGAAAATGCTGCTTTTCAAGCCACAGGTACAAATGGCTTGCCAAACCAGATATTTCTTTGCGAACTTTGACAGTTTCGTGTGCTTGAAAATATCTGCTACCTTTCCCCTTCCTTTTGCCGTATAAAACTCCTGTCCCGGAAGCTGCTTGTAGTCGGTTTTGACGTAGGTTTCGTCGTCCATTACCACGCAGTCAAACTTCGTCAGCATCGTCGTGTACAGCCTCCGGGATCGCGCTTTGGCCGTCGTATTTTGTTTATCATCGCGATTTGGAGTCACTACCTTCTTGTAAGTCGATAGTCCGGCTCGTTTTTTGGCTCGATGCACGGTTGTAGACGATACACCCAGCTTATTTTCGGCATCTCGGAGAGATAGGTTAGGGTTTCGCTTGAAACTACCGGCAACTCTCTTTGTCGTCTGAGCGGCTTCCGGTTTTCGATTTCCCCTCGATCCAGACTTCCTGGCTGTCGACAAACGTTCCCCAAACACTTTAATTACATTTGTAACGGTTGATTTGGCAACTTTTAGCGATTTTGCCAACTTTGCGTGCGAGTAGCTCGGATTTTCGCGATGCGCGAGCAAAATTTTGATACGCTGCTCTTCTTGCTTGGACGGCATTTTGACAACTGAAGAGTGAATTCCAAAATCAAAATAGGAGCAACATTCTACACACACACACCTTCAAAATGAGGGGTGTTCAGGTTTTTTAAATGCAAAATTGAAAGAAATACGTCAAGTTGATATTGACCAAATTTTGACCGTATCGCCCTTTACAACTGTCAAAGAATGCAGTGCTGCCAAAATATTTAAACGGGCTTCAATAATGAGATCGAGAATATTTTTTCCAGAGATTGATTTTAATCAAGGTTTAGATCAAAAACTAATCTGAAAAAAATAACATCTTTTACAGATTAACGTTTTGACCTCGGTATTAAGCACACTATACTTTCCCATATTAGCTACACCTGTCTATCAAAATGAGAATAACATAACATTTAATGCGTTTTCAGGCCAAGGGTAAGATTTGTTTTGTCTATTACTGTAGGTATTATGCAACGTTCAGTGGTATGAACGGTATGAGACAGCCATGTTCTCATCATCAGTAATGTGCGCCGAAAATGCATTAACTAGCAACATTGGCATGAACAGTTAAGCAGATAATTGATTACTATTACATGTTATTAACTTGCTAATGTGACGCTTGGTGGATAATGCATTCCTTCTTTTTTTAAGGCGACCAATTCGATTTTCTCAGCTAAACAGTTATTTGGATTGGAATTTATCTTAAGTATATCAAAAAAGGATATCTACTCCGAGAGTTTCACACTACTTTTCAGTATTTTTAAAGCGAACTGTAAATTATTCAAATTATTTATCTACTAGAATGGTATTTGAACAGTAACTTATACTGTTAATAATTGATAAAATGACAGGAAGTTGAACATACATGCTTAATTTCAAATAGGTAAATTTGGGTACTTTTCCGATACACTACACGATAATATTAATTTCTATCTTGTATCCCACATACATAGAGAATACTAGCGTAAAACGCTACGCAGATAATGACAATAGATAAAAAAACGCCAAAACATTAAACTAAACCGCGATTATATGGGGTGACTAAACTTTTTTGACATTCTGTAACAAACCGCTCCGTTCTTGTCAATTGGCAGCCAGCGGTGGCTAAAATAGTTTCAGTTTTCCCTTCGTCGCATACCTTAAATCTTGTGAACGATTTCGAACACGGCTCAGAAATTTAGACGGTCTCTGTATTATTTCGATGCGCATATTTAAGCGAGCTTACGGCATCCCGACCAGAAGGGTATGACATAAAAATATCAAAATTATAACAAACCTTGTAACGACAAACTGATTATGATATAAATTTGTTTAAGACGTTTTCATCTGGATGATTGTAAAACATAATTATAAAAAAATAAGGATATGAGGCCCTGAGAGGCACAATCTGCGTGAAGTTATAATAAGTTCATTCTGGCATTCTGACACTAGCTGATATGATTTTGCTACATCGTAACAAAACTGTTACAAGGTGTGTTTTGTTCATGTTATATCTATACCATAGTTTGCTTTAATTTTGTTACTTCTAGAGAATTTTTTGCCACAATTTATGTTCTTTTAACAGCATCCGCGATTTAAATTCCAACAACATCTGTTTTAAAAACAGCGTAACTGAACAACAAAACTTGAAATAATTTTGTTATTCCCTTTTGCTCGGGATGTCAAACAAACATTTGACAAATGGCGACCCTTACGACATACTGAAACAAATTAAACGCTAGTAACTTAGTTCATCTTCGATAGATAATTCCCCGTAGTGAGCGGATGTGAAGTTCCCGTGAACTTAAAGCGGTCACCAAAATAAGTGGAAAAGCCGCGAAAAATATCTATCGTTTATCCGAAGCCGTAATGTTTTCGACATCTGCACATTTGACAGCGTTGTGCACGTATAGGCCTAGTGAAAATCGTATACAATTGGTGGTGACTAAAGCTCGTCTCTTGGAGTAATTTTTAATTACAAGATTTATTCGATAGGGAAGTTCCATTAATAATTTCACGCAGTAAGGGGAGAGGGGGAGTTTGAGGAAACGTGACGATCCATACAAAACAAAATTGAAGGTTCATACAAAAAATGGGCAAGCGGGGATTATAAAAGGTCATTTTTTTACGTGACGTAATTAATGAACGTTCCCTAGGATGGAACATAATATGATCGATGAACCTTTTGCTTTTCAGGGGTTCGGTAAAGACACAGACACAGACACAGACACAGAAAAAAATGAATCGAATGATGCGATCCGAGTAAAATTTCATTCGAGCACTTAACAAATTCGAGTACTTGATACCTTTGCTATTTTCAGCCAATTTTCGTCCAGACAATCCAATCACCTCCTACCAGACTCGAGGAATCACATCTACATCCAACTCTATAGAAGCATCAAATGTTCTCATACCTGAACACCCTTCGCCGACCAACAGATAAAGTGAAGCGGTCGCTTAGATTTCTACAGCAGGACTTGTAGGTCGTAAGAACTCATGTGTTGACCAATATTTGCTACACGCAAAAAAAAGTCGCAGTAGAAACTACCATTCCGAGGGTTAAATTAAGCGCAAACACCAACCATTTTCAGCTGACTATAAATGCGTTTGATTTTACCATGCCTGCGATTAGATCAACCATGGTGCGGTTGATATCAATATGAGGTCTGTCAAATAAACCACAAACGTTGACAGTTTCACCATAAACGTAGTAAATTTGACTGAAATTTCATGGTAGTTTTAAAGATAGGCGTAGTCGGGTAAGATGGTAGTTTCTACTACAAGATTTTTTCCCGTGTAGCGACTTCTCCTTGTGATGTCGAGTTCTTAAAAGTGGCATAACTCTAGACAAGCGTTCGGGTGTTCATATAATTCTCTCTGAGGTTGTTATAATAAATGACTACGAGAGAAAACAAAACTGGTAACAGTTGTGTCTTTCAAAACCTCCAATTGGAAATTGATTTCTCTCACATGTAGCCTTCAGGAAGTGTAACAACAAAAACTTCACATCGCTAGAATTGCTCTGTTCAATTGGCGCTATTTGAGCACAATCAAGCGCGTACATTTTTGCCAGTTAAAGTGATGGATCCGTTCTTGCCTCGCCCTACCCCGCATGGGGATGTGTGGCAAAAGCGTGTGCGGGTGCTTCAAAATACTGCTAAACAAAAAAACCCTGCGCTCAATTTCAACTACTTCTATTTAATTTTACAATCTGCCGAAAGCTATCGGACCTATCAATACTTTCTCTTCACATCTTTGGTTCTAGCAGCAATTGCAGTCCTCTCCTAGGGCTGCGTGTTGATGAGAAGGATATTTCCAATTTCAAACATTATAATTGATTACGAGCTTCATGCAATATCTTTCGATGCGATAAAAAGCCATTAAGTAGTCAGAAAGCTTCCAAAGGTGGTTCTCTAAAAGCAGTTTGAATCCACGATACCAATCTTATTGAACATCCATCAATTCCGACATTGACAGCAGGAACTGCTGCTGCTCGGAGATTTAAATCACTTAGGTTTCAAGTAACGTTACAAAGCCGAAAGTTCCTTGTATTCAGATCCCCCAGGAATCTTCTATAGTCGAGGCATCCTATGGTATCCTTGATCAATTATTCACAACAAGTCATCGCCAGGTCATGGGAATCACGAATGGAAATGGTCGTGTTCTGAACGTGAGTTGTGGGTGTACATAAGTTCCACCCATAGTGTCACAAGCTTCAGCTCTATTGGTTAAGCGAAATCATGATCCACCGATTCATCTTTGCCTCAAGGCCAACTCTTTAAGCAATCAGTCAGTCAATAGTCAATCCAGCGCCGACTTACTGCTTCAAGCAGGCGAACTACGACAGATTTTTCAATTTCCTCGCCGATTAGAACTGGACTTCAATCCCTAACTGAAATGACGTTGAGAATGCAGCTACGTTTGCTAATGTGACGGTTGCTAACTGGTTGATTGTCAAGTCCCAAAGTGGCACATCACCCAGGTAACCAAAAAGCAGTTCGAAAGCACCATTAGGGCAGCCTATAAAGCAATTAAGTCGTCTTAAATGCAACATAAATGCCGCATTTGGTCCAATATAAGGCTGCTTTACTGCAACGCTATGATTATGCCTCATTATTGCTATTTGGCATTCAAAATGCCTATTACAGGCTACAAGCATTTTAAAAGAATTTGAAATACAACTTTACAACAAATAGCGTTCAAGATGTTGATATAATGCTAATATAAAGCTTGTCGCATCTGAAATGCATGTTTAGGTTTGATTTACTGCATATTCTAATGCTTATTGATTACCTGCGCACATGCCAACTGAAAACGAAGAGAAATGTTGCCCTACGGAAATTCATAGAGTATAAGACCCTTCCACTGCGGTACAGATTCGATACAGAAGGCTGCAGAATACAGAAGGATTGAACATCATAAATAGACGTTAGTTATAAGCGAGATGATGTCCATCTGCCATGATCCGTCAACTGCACAGCTGGCAATACCGGTGTATCTGATGCAATGAATGAAGCCAAGAATCAAGGCTACTTTGTCATACAGCAGACAAAATGTGTTGCCTGGAAAGCAGTGGATTATTTATTTGGATCAGAAAGTTATAGGCCTGGACATGAATCATTAATAAATTAACTTGACGTTCAACTGAAAAGTCATCCTCGGCAGAGCCGAAGCTTGATAAATTTTTCGTTAGCAGAAATAGCCAATATTTCAATGAACACTCACACTTTCCAGAATTCCAAATTTCTAGCAATGCGAACAAAAAGGTTTGTGTTCCCATAGAAACTTCTGATATGAGTTTGCAATCAATTGAGCTCAAATTTTGGGAATAATAGTCAATTCAGTGGAGTGGAGCTGAATGGATATTTTAAACCATAGTTATGTATCTTGGCACGCATAATTACATGCCAACTGATAGTCAATTAAGCTGCTATTCATTCGTCAAACATTTTGAAAATAGAGCACAAATGGTTGAAAGCGGAAGCCGTCGTTAATTTCAGACACAATTCCCAGACAGTTGTGATGAAAAAGCAACTGTCTTCTGGAGCACCGCGTGCAAATTTCTTTTCAATTGGAATGTGTAAGAATTCCTATTTCTATGGTTCTATTTCACCTGGGAATTCTCATATAACAAATAAACCTACAACGGAAGAACTTCAACCTATTGCTCCAGTGGCAATGACTTTCGTGTTCTTAAATTAAGATAATTAAAATGAGGCTTCACAAATTTGTAATTAAAAGTTAAAGCAAGATCAAAGCGAACAAAAAAAAATCATCTCAAATTTCCTCCTCAAATTTACTTTTTGATGAATTTGGCACTTCAAAAAGACAAACAAATAGCAAAATCCAATAATGTCTAAGATTTTTTTTCGTCTCTGACTGTCGCGTGCTGTCATGATACCCAAATTAGATTCAATTGTCTCTCCCGCACACATTCAGAGAATTTATGCACAATTCTCCATCACCATGCCCTTGCTCACTTGTAAATAACATCCCACGTTTCAAATAAAACGAAGAAGAAACAATCCTCACAGGACTCGAAGGAAGCGTGGAAATTCTTTCGTAAATTTCGTCTTGAGGAAAAGAAACTCAATAAATCCAATCTAACGGATCTCTTGACATTTGTGATTCTATAGTGTCTGGGAAAGTAAAACAATTCACTGAAGCATTGTTTGTATATCTGTTCACCGAATCGTGACACATTTTTGAGCTCCATTCCATGCGGTTTGCTGAGTGGATTTGTTTAGCTAGGAATGTTTATCGCAAAATAGCATGTTTCCCAGTCAGATTAAACAAGACCATGTCAACGTCACTTGAGAAAACTGAACTGAAACATACTTAAAACATGTCATCATTTCCTAAACAATTTATTTGTTCACTGATGAAGGGTGCTTCGAATCTCCTGATCCTTTCTCCTGAACGATTTTATTTGCAATTTCGAAAATAATATTACATCTCATGCACATGACACTGCGAGATGAGGTATGGGTGCTTTCCACTCGCACCCACACAGTGTTCTAAAACGGTCGTTGAAAAATTGGATTATCGCAGGAAATTGAATGGCTGTCCATTGCGTACTCACAGTAATGGCACTTCCTGTCACATCGGTAGAGAAAAATGTGCTATTTGTGACTCGCTAGTATTTGGCTGTCAAACGAATTTCATTTTCGAAGCGTGTTTTGCGAAATCCCTGAAACCTGACATAATTGAATCGAACTGCTAATGAGTTTGTTGGATACCATTTTAAAATGTGTTTATTTTGAGTCCATTAGTCATTCAAATCAGCTGTCTACGTTAGCAACAATGTCTTTGAAAACTGCTTCTGAAATTGTTTTCTCAGACCTTTTATTTTTATATATTATTTATGGTATAAAATAGATCCTACTGCGATTCTTAGCCTCTTGTCCAGTCACTCCTATCCCTACCTCCTCGTGATGCCGACTAGGGTATGAGTAACCATAGGAAAGATCGGTAACCAACCCCGGTGGGACCTTGGTCATATGCTGACAGAGAAGGGGGGGGCTGCCCTCCTCAAAGGTGCAGTCTATCCGAGCGTCTGTTCTCCATGTTAGGGGCGGCTCAAAACAGCGTCTGGTCTCAATGTTAGGAGCGTCTGATCATCGTCCTTGTGCCAGCGTGGGACTCTAAACAGGGCTGTGCACGATGGTCCCCCGGCGAGACAGGGGTTTGGGAAAGCCCAACAAGCCGCCCTTAAAAAAATCAATGTTACAAATAATACAGAAGTTAATACGGACCGGAACAATCGGCAAAGACCTAGGCGACAAATTAAGGACTACGATTGGAAACTCGGAACATGGAACTGTAAATTGCTCTGCTTCCCTGACAGGACAGAAGGTATGGAAAAGCGGGCATTGAGTGGCTACTTTCTACAAGAGCTGTGGTACCACAAACGAGCTGGGCACCGGCTTTGTAGTGCTGGGTAAAATGCGTCAACGCGTGATTCGATCAACGCTAGAATGTGCAAGCTGAGGATCAAGGGTCGATTCTTCAACTACAGCATCATCAACGTACACTGTCACACACGACGGGAGACCCGATGACGAAAAAGAAGCGTTCTACGCGCAGCTAGAGCACGTGTATGATGGCTGCCCGCAGCGGGACGTAAAAGTCGTCATTGGTCACATGAACGCTCAGGTAGGACGGAAAGCAATGTACAGACCGGTAATAGGGCCTAACAGCCTGCATACCGTATCGAACGATAATTGCCAACGATGCGTGAACTTTGCGGCCTCCCGTGGTTTGGAAGTCCGAAGTACCTTCTTCCCCCGTAAAGACATCCACAAAGCCACTTGAAGATCACCCGACCAACGAACAGAGAATCAAATCGACCATGGTCTAATCAACGGGAAATTCTTCTCCGATATCATCAACGTTCGCACCTACCGCAGTGCGAATATAGACTCGGACCACTACCTTATTGCAGTATGTATGCTCTCAAAACTCTCGACGGAGTACAACGCGCGTCGAATTCGGACGCCACGACCTAACAATGAGCTACTACGGGAAACCGGAGTTGCTCAGGAATACGCCGCAACAGCTAAAGCAGCCCTGCCAACGGCAGAGTAGCTAGCGCTGCTGTTCTTGAGGATGGCTGGAGAAATATTCGAACCACCATTGGTAGCACTGCATTAGTGACACTAGGTACCTCTGCACCGAATCGAAAAAATGTCTGGTTTGATGGCAAATGCAAGCAGTTAGGAGAGAGAGAAGAATGCAGCACGGGCGAGAATGCTGCAACACCGTACGAGAGCGAATGTGGAACGGTATAGACAGGCACGGAACAGACAAAATTCTATTCTTCGAAGGAAAAAGCGCCAGAGGGAAGATCGAGACTGCAAAGAAATGGAAGCACTGTACCGTGCTAACGACTCACGTAAATCTATGAGAAGTTGAACAGCTCGCGCAAAGGCTACGTACCACAGGCTGATATGTGCAGAGACCTGGATGGCAACCTTCTCACAGGAGAGTGTGAGGTGATTGAAAGGTGGAAGCAGTACTTCGACGAGCACCTGAACGGTAATGTTACAGCAAACGAAAGTGGCTCGGTAATAAATCTAGGAACACGCGCAGAAGATGACAGGACCCTAACCCCAACCCTTCAGGAAGTTGAGGAGGAAATTGGTCGGTTAAAAAACAACAAAGCCGCTGGTATGACCAACTCCCAAACCCAAGGAAGTCTGTCCAACTATTTGGCTTCGCCGACGACGTTGATATCGTAGCACATAACTTTGAGACGATGGCGGAAACGTACATCAGACTTAAGGCTGAAGCTGGTTGGATTGGGCTTGTGATTAATGCGTCGAAAACAAAATACATGAAGGGAAGAGGCTCACGAGAAGACAATGTTAGCCTCCTAGCACGAGTTCAGATCGACGGTGATGAAATCGAGGTAGCAGACGAATTCGTGTATCTGAGCTCATTGGTGACCGCCGATAACGACACCAGCAGAGAAATAAAAGGTGCATTATGGCTGGCAATCGTGCCTACTTTGGACTCCGAAGGTCAGAACAAAGTTCGCCGAACCACAAAGTTGATCATCTACAAGACATTAATTAGACCGGTAGTTCTCTACGGCCACGAAACATGGACATTGCTAGTGGAGGACCAACGCGCCCTTGGTGTCTTTGAACGGAAGATGCTGCGTACCATCTACGGTGGAGTGCAGATGGAAGACGGAACGTGGAGGAGGCGAATGAACCACGAATTGCACCAGTTGCTGGGAGAACCTCCCATCGTACACATCGCAAAAATCGGGCGACTACGATGGGCTGGGCATGTCGTTATAATGTCGGACGACAGCCCTGTAAAAATGGTTCTCGAAGGGTACAAGAAGAAGAGGCGGAACGAGCAAGGAGGATCGATCAAGTAGAAGGCGACCTGCGGACCCTCCGCAGACAGCGAGGCTGGCGGGTGACAGCCATGGACCGAATAGAATGGAGACAACTTCTGTGTACAACAGAGGCCACGCCAGCCTTAGTCTTAATGGTAAGGTAAGTAAGGAAGCTTGTCAAATCTGGCCAAAACTTTACAGATCTCTGCGTAAAGGGTGTTCAGATCAAATTACATCACGGGAAAAACGCTGTAAAAAATTACCCGTTGGGTATTTTTCTTGAAAACTTGTTTAGAAGTAGTTTAGAGTGTTTTTTTATATTTTTATCGCCTGGAACGTTCCTCAACTCTTTCATCGGAAGATCGGAAAACCACTTGGAATCGTGCAGTCAAGGGTGAGTCGTGTGATTAAACGTTACTACGAGACTCTGAGCCTCGAACGGAAGGATAAATGCGGTCAGAATGGATGTTCTATTAGCGATCAGAATCACAGGCGTGTTGTGAAAGCGTTTGAGTGGAATTCCAATGCTTCGGTCGGGGATGTGGCAGAAAAAGTTGAAGCTGTCCAAGTCTTTCGGTCTGAGAGCCAAAGACCGGGAGGGACTGCATACTAACAAAAAGCAGAAGGCCCCAAATCATGACGAACGGCAAAATACGGTGGGAAAGTCACGGGCCCGGAAACTGTACCCTGATGCTGACGAAGCCTCATTGTCTCATCATGGATGATGAGACTTATGTCAAAGCGGACTTCCGGCAACTTCAGGAGCTACCGTCCTTCGCCGCCCAGCACAAGTTTGATGTTACAGTGGAAGAAAGACCAAGAAATACATGATTTGCCTAGTGGAGTACGTCGTTCGCGACTACCGGGGTTTAAAACGGGAAGATCTACCTCAAGGCGTGTCTACAGAAGTCTTCCTCAGTTGAGGCAACACGAGGGCCCAACGATCTTCTATCCGGATCTAGCTTCTTACCACTATTCAAATGTTGTCCTGGAGTGGTACGAAGACAACGAGGTCACTTTCGGCCAACAACGGCCCAGACTATTACCGTTCATCCACCGAGGTTTTGTTTCTTCCTTCTTGGTATCTCTTGCCTGTTACGGTTCCAACGGCTACGTAAACTATCTGGTAAAGGATGGAACGGTCAAAACTTGGTCGACTCAAATATGACGTAGTTTTTTAAATGTGCATTTAAAAAGCTTGGCATCATTTTGTAGGTTTATGCTTACAGAATGATGACTCTATTTTGTTTTTGCCATTTTCTGAAGAGAAGAGCGGCGTATAAAATTTGTCACGCGCATAAGCAAAATCCAAATTACCCCACGCCAACTGGGAAAAATCACTTAATATTGCCAAATCAACCGTGACGAATGTTATAAAAGTGTTCGGAGAACGTCTGACGACTGCCAGGATGCAGTGCTCAGGAGGAAACCGAAACCAAGAAGCCGCAGCGACCGGAAGAATGGTGGCCAGCGTTTTCAAACGCAATTCCAACCTTTCCATCAGAGATATCGGAAAAAAATTGGGAAACAGTACAAAGAGCATAGAAACGAGATGACTGTCAACGAATTGTTGACCAAGTTTGATTGCGTCGTTATGAACGATGAAACATACGCACAGTGATCGGGTAAGCCTATTTTCACGGCGAAATTGATAACTTCTAATGGTTATGTTTCCGAATCATGGTGTCTTGAACACAGTTGTACCTAAACAAGTTTTCCATGTTGTGGTGGTAATTTCGTAGTTCCAAACATTTTCCGCTAGGGTGGCACTGTTGCTAACCTTGAACGAAACAGATTAAAAATAGCTCTATCAGGATGACGTTAGAGGCAAGTTTGTAGGAAATATAATTTCAAACAACTTTGCTCAAGACACCATTTTTTTAGATCTTCATTCCACCATCCTATTTTTCTGCTTAGAAATAGGGTGCCTCTAAAAAAATTAGTACTTTTATTATAACTTTTTTGTTTCTCATTTTTGAGAAAAAATGATCTGCAAACAAAATATAGAAAACGTCAGAGCGCACATTTTTGCTTCACAAAGCTTTTTAATACGCTTATTTTTCACTAGTAACGGGTAATTCTGAAAACGTGCGCTTTTTTCTTTTCGACCTTATGATTTTTTAGGCGAGAATTGGCCAAAAAATAATCTAATTCTTGTTCAAATGGGTATTAAGGAACAAATTTCTCTATAAATGAGCCCGTTACTCCTGAAGCACACGAGCGGGATTTCTGTCTCGGTCTGATTTTAAGCACTTGTTGTTCCTTGATAGCCATTTGAACAAGAATTTGATAATTTCAGCTAGCTTTCGCCTAAACAATCATAAGGTCGAAAGATAAAACGCATGTGTTAAGTTAAAATTTCCCGAAACTTTGAATGATAAGCCGTATTAATACTTTGTGGAGCAGAAATGTGCGCTATATTTTGTTTGAAAATCATTTTTCCTCAAAATGAGAAACAAAAAAGTTATAATTAAAGAACTCATTCTTAAGAGACACCCTGATCTAGAGCAAAAAAATAGCTCTATCATGGTCGAATGAAGAGTTAGAAAAATGGTGTCTTGAGCAAAGTTGCTTGAAATTAGCTACAATTACAATTACATTTCTGAGATTGCTTATGACATCATCCTTCTATTCTATTCCGTTCAAAGTTATCAACAGCGCCTCCCTAGCGGTAAAGTTTGAAACTAATAAATTAGCACCACTAGATGGAAAACTTGAATGCTAGAGAGTTTAAGCTGTTTAGTGGAATACCTGTAACTAGAAATGAGAAGAAAAATTAATATTTTCCAGTCTAGTTATTAGTACGAGACACTGAAGAAGTCTGCATATCGTAGACGAAATACGTGTATCTGCCAAGACGTGCAAAGGTATTTGGAACTAAATGGAAAATACTAATTTTTCTACTCACTTCTAGTTATGGAAAACTTGTTTAGGTACAACTGTGTTCAAGACACCATGGTTTGGAAACGTAACCATTAGGAGTTATTTATTTTGCCGTGAAAAAAGGCTTTTCCGATTACTGTGATACGTCAAGGCTAAAGTTTGAGCCGAAAACTAGGCGATTTGCACATGCGGGCTAAAAAACGAAAGTTTTGTGACAACTGGCACTGTCAACTATAATATTTATGTAAAGGAATGCTTGCAAAAGCGCTTATTGCCCTTCTTGAAGAAACATAGTTGTTCCATGCTGTTTTGGCCAGACCTTGCTTCTTGTCACTACGGAAAAATGAAGTAAAGAGAAACCTCAAGAGAACTCAAAAAATAGTTGTAATTGAGAAACAGTTCAAGGCAAATTGGCTTTCAGCATTAAATAAGGTGGATATAGCAGCGGCACAAAACTTGATGGAAGGTGTGAAACGTAAAGCCTCACAATTCGCATTAGGTAAATCGGAAGCCTAATCAAATTAGTTTCCTGTGATTTGTAGACGATGAACTTCAAAAAGCAATAAAGATTTATCATTTATATAATAAACTAATAAGTGCGCACTTAATCATGTATGACCAATTTTTGACCGGTCCACCCTTTAAATCAAAGACCACTAACGGAACACCATTTGTACAAATTTCGTTTTCTTCGCTTCTTCCAGAAAAAGTACAACCAGGGATTATCGCAATATTGTGATTTTTATCAAATTTCGAATACAAAACGCAGGCACGACTAGCTTTACATCCATGAGTAAAGCATCATAACCAAATACGTCTATCGCTACAATATTTAATATAACCTTCAGAAAATATTTCTCAAGTCAGATTGATTGAGACACTTTGCTTAAATAACCTGATTATTGAATTTGAATAACAAATCTCATATTAGAGTTATAATTGGTGTCTAAAATCCATAAATACAAGCTATTGCATTTCATGCGTTTTAAATCTCTATAGACTGTTCCAGAAAGTATAAGCACACTTTCAAAATAACAAAAAAGTCATGTTTTTTTTTAGTTTTAATAATTTTATTTGGCAAATCATATTTGTATTTGTGTTTTATATGATATTTTACTCTCGTTTAATCAAAATATTTAATCATAGCCGAAACTCCAAACTTTTCTTCGAACATGACCCATTATGCACAGTGGTACTTCCCACCATTTTGACCACTCTTGGCCATTTTTTTTTAATTTTTGGATGTCGTCCGCTGGTTTTATGTATTTTCGAAGCTTTGCTATGGTTAAAGCCCCAAAAGTCTCGATTGGCCGTGCCTCCGGGTGGTTCGGCGGATTCATGTCCTTCGGCACGAAACATACATTTTGACTTTTGCCCCATTCTAAAGAGCAGCCCTAAGTTTGCACCTTTAACCTGAAGAAATGATCCATAAAAAATTAAAATTCATTCCGTAAAAAACGTATGCATGACCCATTAAACTCTGGTCAATATCCATAATAAAATGTTCATGATCCATAAAATGTATGAATGTGATCCGTAATTTATATAAAATTTAGCAATAAAATGTCAAAAATGTACCGTTATATATCTAGGGTATGAGCAATAGAATTGTACGGATTACCCATAAACATATAGCAAATGTTCCATAAAAGGTTCAATATCATTCCTTAAAGTTGTAAAATTGATCCTTAGAATGTAACTTTTGCGAACTTAAATATATACATGATCAATAAATTATTGATCCAATCGTCAATGATCCATGATAGTTTTGAAAAATTTACCACAAGCTTCTAAATATGGCCCATGGAAATAAACTTTGGGCATTAGAAATAATATGTAGGATCCATAAATTATGCCAGAATTATTACAATGTTGGGTTTATATTTTTTAAATTTTGGCTACGGGGAAATCGATCCTTGACTGCGCTACTACTCAGATCTATTAACATGTCCGTTTCTTTTAGCTAATGCGGCTCAAACGTTGCTATTATAGCAGGATTGCTTTTAGAAGATTTTCAGTTTTTCAAAGAGCTGATTTACTTTCGCGATTACACGTTCTTTTACGACCGCAACTGCGACACATGTTTCCCAATTAATTTGTTAAAGAGAACTCCTGCATGTAAAGAACTAGGAGATTTTCCAATATTAATCTCATCACTTTGCAATTCATTCTACTTGAAATTAAACAATGGACAGGTGACAGGATTAGTTAGTAATGTTTGTTGGTTATTAATGCAAGCAACACATCTATTAGAAAACAAAACCGATCAACTGCCAATTGTTTGATTCATCGTAGGATGAATAAAGGAACAATGAGATTAATATGGGGAAAGTTATTCTACATGTCAAATTTAAGGCTTGATCAAACTGTTATTTAAGATTTTTTTATAAAATTATGCCGGGCAAACGCTTGCCAGTCCAACTCGCTATCGCTCGTCGGACCTAACTACAAAAAAACATCCTCCGTTTGCATTATACCGGGCAAATGCTTGAATCAGTCGTTAAATTGAAGACGATATCGGAAACATCTACCGCTTTCTACTTCCTTAGTTCTTCAATCCTCAACTGCTCAGCAGGCAACATTGATATTTCTAGCATTTGGAGTACAGCATAAGAAATCGTGGCTACTATGTCACATTGTACAATATAGTGTGTCTAACAGAGGAGCTGTTCGATTTTTTTTTTCTGAAAACCAATGTTTGGAAAAATTGTAGTTGAGAAAATTTTCGATAAGAATAATTTGCTACGGATCATTTATATGAGTTTATAGATTCTTATTCATTGTTATATGGATCATAGACAATTTATTTATGGAACATTTTCAATAATTTATTAATCATGTGCACGTATTTTTAGTGCACAAATGTTATTCTGTGGATCAATTTTACAACTTTAAGGAATGATATTGAACCTTTTATGGAACATTCGTTATATGTTTATGGGTAATCCGTACAATTTTACTGACTAACGGTACATTTTTGACATTTTATTGCTAAATTTTGTATAAATTATGGATCACATTGATAAATTTTATGGATCATGAACATTTTATTGTGGATATTGACCAGAGTTTTATGGGTCATGAATGCGTTTTTTGTGGAACGATTTTAAGTTTTTGATGTATCGTTTATTAGTTTTTATATGCAAAAGTATGTTTGCCATTCTAAAGTGTCCTTTGCGTAATGACATGACGCCAAATCAGACCAAAACACTACTTGACCTTCGTGCTGTCTGATCGTCGGCAATAATCGCTTCTGGAGTGTTCATCGTCTCCGTTGTGATGTACGGACTAGATGTTTTACCACACTCGCATATTGCCTGCCATAACCTTCTTGCCGAATTTTTCGGTAAAAATTGCCTTCTCCGTTTCGATGATGTCTTTGTCTTCGCTTACAGTATAGAATTGTGGTCCGGGAAGCGTTTTGTAATCTAGTTTCACAAACGTTTCATCCTCCATTATTATACACCCAGAATTTCTACACAATAACGAATCGTAGAGTTTGCGGGCCCGTGGTTTCACGAACGTGGCCTGTTTTGGGTTCCTTTTGGGTTTTTCTGCTTCCGGTATGTTTTTAGTCCAAGTGTTTCTTTGGCACGCATGACGTTACTGGACGAGGTCCCTAGTTTTTTCGCACGGATCCCGAACGGAAGTCGCTGGTTTTCGCTTGTAGGCATCCCTGATTTTTTTATCGATATCCGGACTAACAGGACCGGATTAACGACCACTCTTCGGCGCATCTTCAAACGTACACTGTTCTCTATATTTTCGAATTGCAGATCGTACCGCTCCGACGCTTACACCCTCTTCCTTGGCCAATTTTCTCAAGGAGAGTCCGCTCACAGTGCACCATTTGTGCACGATACTTTTTCGTTGTTCCGGAGTAAGACCACGCATTTTGATAGGTAACACAAAACTGAGCACTTTTTTGATGGTATGTCATTCAGAAAAGTACAAACAAAAGGACGAAGCCAAAACATGTTGAAATATTTCATTATATTCAAAGTGACCGTTAAAATAAGGTGTGCATATACTTTCCGGAACAGTCGTTATCCTCTGGCTCGAAAACAACAATTAAAATGGACAATGATCAAAGCCGACAAATGTTTTATCTTGAAATTTCATTGATGATTTTTGCATCGTCGAATTCGACAATACTAAGAGATGCATAAACTCACGCATGAGTTTCGAGGAGTTTGCTTTTTTATTGAATGAAACCAATAATGCCACCCTTTGATTCGAATTTTTCAATGTCTTTTATTCAAGATAAATTACAATTCCTCAGTTTCGTAACTTACTTGGAAGCACCTTGTTGCAGCATATTGTCCAGTAAACTGTCATCCGACATAGCCTTTTCCGAGTCTTCATTTTCATCTGAAATCAAAATTGGAAGGGTATAATTAAACTATGCACTTGTCATGGCATATCATAAGGTTGGGACTAAGATTAAAATTTCTGCGAATCAATTATGCCTTGAATGTCTTCAATCGTGTTAAATCATACTCTCCCTTCTTGATAAAAATCTCTTTTTTCTCTAACGAAGAAATGCCACCAGTCCAGCAAAGCGCATTAAATTACAGGAAACCGACAGGAAGTTGATTACGATGGATACTTTTGAAGTGGGATCCAACTTTATCCTGTTACCTGTAGCTCAAAGCGATTTCCCAGCAATCAACCACCCGCTTCACTTGGTGATACTGGAAGCATCAGGAACGATAAGAAAAGTTTCCCCGTTGGCACAACAAACAAAAGATCACGTGTTGCTAGACACCTGTTGCATCTTGTTACACTTTGGGTGTGGGATTTCCTTCAATTTATTCCATCGTACCTTCGATGCTGCTTCAGGAAATTATTCCCCATCGCATAGATGCACAGGCCCAGTTTATTCGCCGGTTTGCGCCGAACCTTTATAAGTCCCCAATAATTAAACTATGATACCCATCAGGAAGTGGCACTCCGGTGCTCATGGCTCAAGTGGAATGATATAAATAAATAAGACAAGCAACAGGAAAAGTTTTTTGCTGTTATCTCGTATTCCGTCCGGCCGGTGTCGTACCGACGACCGACGACTAAAGGACAAGACGTGCAAGACCAACTAACCCAGCGCCTGGGAAGTTCAAATGAGAAAAGTAAACACCATTACCGGAGGGTATGAGGGACTCCACAGCCTCGGAATACTCCGTAGCTGGTGGTGGAGGCCACATAATGAAGACGAGCACACTAACCGGTATATAAAGGAGTGCATCTTTTTACGTTATAAACAATATGTCTGATGGCGTTTACTTCCAGGTGTTTACCAATGAGCTTTAGGGGATAAAATAGATGTTTCCTATTAGTGCGGACTGCAACCTATAGACAGGAGTACCAAGCAAGTTAAGACTGTTCAGAGGCTGAAAATATAATTTGCTTGCTTCGAATTGTTAGCACCAACCAATTGAGCAGTATGTACGCTTACATCTGGATTTTTATTTTTTTAAATTGATTTATTTTTTGTCAATTTTTTATTATACTACTTTGATGTTGCTATTAAGTATTAAGTGCTCTGATGACAAAAGTTTTAAAAATAATGAGTAATTTACAAATAATCATAATCAGTTACTTAGCTACAGGATAGGATCATTTTCCAACCCGGTTCATTATTGAGCTTTTTTATTCATATGTACACATTACCTTTCTTGAGGTATCGGAGTCAATATAACCTGGACTTGATTTTCAAAACGCTATAATTTCTAAAATAATCATCTAGAATTTTCTTGACTTTGCCTTAACCATATAAAGTTAGTTTTGTGCATCGAACCCAATTGTTTTTCTTTCCCCATTTTGAATAACTTATTTCGGGTCATATTGACCCGGATTTCAAATTCATACTGCGGAAGGTTTATGTGACCAAATCTTAAAGTATATGCAGTCGAAATGCTTTTTGGATTATTAGTTTCCGGAAAGCACAGTTCTCTTTGACCCGATTGGCTACAAGGAGTTTATGCCGGAAGATGGTAAGTTTTGCCACGATCCGTGAGGCGGTGACAAATACAGATTTTCGCCGAAACGTGTGTTTCTATTTGATGAATTTTCATGAGTAGTCTACTTTTTTAGTCTACTTCCGAAAAACCTGGGGAAAACGTCTAGGATGGGACAAATACAGATTTTCTCCGAAATATGTCTGGCTCAAACTTGATGATTCTTCATGACTTTTTTTTTAGGCGGGATGAAAAATCTGCAATCAGGCTCCTGTAGAACTCAGGGTGTGGGTTGCAGATTTTTCCCGTGCCCGGAACCACCTTTTGCATTTTTGTTGGAGATCGAGGACAATCTGGGAGGCTGCTATGCATACCGCATGCATGTGCATGCCCATATTTGAGCAGATATTGTCTAAAGCAGCCACACCCTGACAGAATCTGCCTGAAGTGGAAGTACACTTCACCGTGTCACCTACCGACCCACCCAAAAAGTTCCGGGATTAGTCGGTAGGTCCACCGACCTTTGGTGGAGTTGTTCCATTCCTTTTGCCACTTAACCATAGATGTGGCTCTAGTGGTCTTCCGAATACCTTTTGATCCACGTTGTTCGAAGCAGTCTCTCCCATGACGATGCCTATTGGCATCATTCCCGCTAGGACGCAGACTACGTCACGTGATACCATTCGGTATGCACTAATCATTCTAAGACACATAAGCTTACCTAGGTAGATCTTGTAACTCAAGGCGATGATCCATCCTGGCCCACCGTACCTAAGTATGGACAACGCGACACAGTTGACGCCTACTCCCTTGCGCCGGCGAGCTATTCGACATCATGCGAGTTGATGCCGATATAAACATAGAGGCTTTCTTGCAAGCGTAATCGACGTGACTAATAAAGAACAGCTTATCGTAGATCACGACCCCCAAGTACCTCAAAGATCTCTTCGATTCTATTGTGCAGTTGCCTGCACTAATCGTCACATGTTGCTCGTGATTTTTGGTTGTTAACAACCGTGACCTCAGTCTTATGATGGGCTAGCTCCAGTTTTCTGAAACTCATCCGTCTCTCCACAATGCCAATGGAGTGCGAGGCCGTTAGCTCCACTCCTTCAAATGATTCACCACATACCTCTAGGGTGACGTCGTCTGCAAACCCGACGATCTTCACCCCGTTCGGGAACTCAAGCCGTAGTACCTCGCTGGTCCATCGGACCAAGGATCGAGCCTTGTGGGACGCCTGCGGCGATCTAGTCTAATCTAATCTAATCTAATCTAATCTAATACAAACGCAGCCAGTACGAGAAAGTATCCTGGAAATATTTGGGTTAGATAACGCCCAATTTTTTTTGTCAATATTGATGCTTGCAGCATATCAAAGACATGATACAAGCGTCAAAGCGGCCAAGCCTACTGCGTTGCATTTACCGCAAAAGATGATTCTGTAAAATGAGTTTGATTTGAAAATGAATAATGAAAATGAATAGATTTGAACCACAACGCATTTTAAGAATCTACAGGGGAAGTAGGATGCATGGACATACCGTACCATACGCTCCGAGATAAGAATAATAAAATAATATTCAAATAAATAATAAAAATCCAAATAATGAAAGAAGAATATGGTAATGATAATCATGAAAATGGAAAATCAATATGCTATGTTTTATAGAATATAAGAGAAGGTATATTATAATGTAAAATGAAAATAATTTTTACACAAGTCTGCAGATTGCTATCCTGCTGCAATTGTAGAAGGAGTTGCGCATCTATTATGAACCTAAAAGCTTAGACAATGCATCATAGCCACGACTTTTTTTTACGAAACTTGGAAACTCCATGGATGACCTGAAATTTAATATAAAGAATAGTGTATCTCAAATATATGCTATACCATGCAAAAAATGAGATATAAAAAGAACCGTCCCGAGCACCCGACGATGACGACAATTGATGCTGGTATCCTCAACCTAAACATGAATTTATGTATATGAAAACCTGTATGTATTCATACAATAATATCTCTCATCAAGAATATATAAATATGTTAAACGAAAATACACCTAAATGTATATAAAAGTTGTGACTCCGTAAAATTCAATATGATTACAAATAATATACAATGACTATGATGAAAATAATACGATGTTATAATGAAATAATAAATAATATACATTCTTTTCTAAAATATAACATATGTATGTACAAAATAAAACCGACATCCACTGGGTTGCCTCTGAAATATAAAATCAGGTATGCTTTATCATAGACAAAACCTCAATCAAAAGACGCAAAAGATATTCCCTTCTGAAGCTTTGTTGCTCTTTTAAACCCCTTCCCTACACTCCTCCAGTCACACTCCAAGGACCGCAGTATAAGCGAACGAAGATCCTGGCCCGATGACTCCTGAAACAAACGGCCTATACAATCACGAAACCACCAAACAAATTTATTTAAATATAATCTCATACTGCCCGCGGTCGCTTGTCAATCCTCCACGGAAACAGTAACCGGAATTCAGAAGTGCAATCCACATGTTCATGCTGAAATGCCCAAAAAACCAATTGAGCTCCTAATCGATCTACATGCTCCTAAGCAAAACGGTTTCGGAAGGCAAAAATGACTCCAAGGCGCACCGAAACCATGAATCAAATTAGAACAGAAAACGTACAACATGACTAAAAAGTACACGATCCTCAGTCGCACACCCCCTCCCCCCCCCTCCCTCTCTCGTCAAAACCTCGCTTATTGGAACTTTTGAAAATCGGAGACAAGGTCGCAGCCTGCTTCCTGATTGTAAACACACCATTTGAAGCCCTCAATAAATGTATGTGCGATTTAAGAATTACCTCCACTACACAACATTCGCTACGGGAGCTATCACTATTCTGGTAACAATAATATTAGAAGTACTTAGCTTAATTCCATATGATCCCGTATCCCCTCCAAAAAGTCCGAACGGCAACCATCAACGAACAATACACATCATCACCACCAGCTGAAGAATGCACGGGTAGCGTTTACTCCACACTGCCACAACCGCTCCTCTATCCGCGATGCTTTGCCTGGTTTTAATCAAAACGAGACGAAATGGAATCGTCCGACTTCTGTTTCTTGTAGGTTTTCACAAATAGAAAGCGTTAAGTAAACAAATTCATTATACACTTTGTAAAATCTTATATTAAATTAGAAATAAAACGAGAAAAAATTTTCACGTCATGCTTCGAGCACCGCATACTACGATCTGGGACGCCTGCGATAATCTAGGTCGAGTTATTACGAGACACTGAAGAAGTCTGCACATTGTAGACGAAATACGCGTATCTATCAAGATAAGCAAAAGTAGTTAGAATTGAATGGAAAATACTAATTTTTCTTCTAATTTCTAGTTAGATCTAAACACGTTTCTAACCTATCTCAGTATTGAACACCAGTACGCGATTCTGGAAATAGCTTCCCAGAATCTTGTACAGGTACCCAAAACCTGGAGCCGTTGAAGCGAGTCGTCGATAGCCACCCAACTGGCGCTATTGAACACATTTTTCACGTCAAGAGTGACGACTGCACAGTAGCGGACTCCTCGTCTCTAGCGCTGTATTGAGACTTCGGCCGATTTGGTGACGGACAGAATGTCATCCACCGTTGACTTCCCTTTAGGGAAGCCAAACTGATTGTTAGACAGACCCCCTATACCATCCTTGTATTTTGTTAGTCTATTGAGGATTACCGTCTCGAGCACCTTACAAGCTGTATCCAACACACATTTATATGGTATATATGCCGACCAAGGGTGGCTTCTCTGTCTTTGGTAGCAAAACTAGGGTCTTAATTTTTCAGGCGTCCGGAAAGACACCCTCGTTCAGACAACTTTGCATCACATTTCGGGAGCCAGCAAGATAGCTCAGCAAACACAAAATCATATATGATAGCGGATATAAGTACAAAGTGGAGGCGCTATACGTACATGCGTCCATTTGACTGCATGAAAAATATACGTATATCGCCTCCACTTTGCACTCATATTCGCTATCATAAACGGTCCTGTGTTTGCAGGGAGCCGTCGTCAAGGCCAAGTTCGGGTTACCATCCAGTCCTGTCGCTTTGTTCACCCTTAGCGACTTTGCTATCACAATGAGTTCGTCATTCGCCACCGTCGCCTCATCTCCGGACCCCGTGCCCACGTGGTTACGGATGTTCAACTGGGTCGCCCATCTCTCCACCGCTATGACAGTGATATGGTCTGAGATACTGAAATGATGGGCATGGGAAAAATCTACGGCGGCGGGGGGCCAGGGACTTGGGTCGTGATTCGGAAAAAGCCCTCCAACGATCATCTGCAGTAGCTCTGGTGATTGCTCGGTTGGAACCGCTGTCTCTCTGATTTTGGTTATTACTACCCGATAGCCGTCACCACACGAATTCGTATTGGCCTTCTGATACAGGCCCTCAAAGCACGCTCGCATGATGGCCTTTATCTTCCTCTTTAACGGGGCCTTTGTGCCGGCAAGCGCGCCTCTACGCTCGGTTCTATCGGCGTCGGACCACGCTCATTGCTCCATCTTGGTCGCATCGCATGCTCGTGTAAGTGACATAACGAGTCATCGCTAGGTTTCTGCGTTTCGAATAAGATTAACTCTCTCTCTCTCAAGTGCCACTTGAAATGTCTCTACATCAAAGTAGATACGTCTCCTTCCGCACGCTGCCTTGTATTGTAGACAAACAATAACGAACCGCCAAGTGGTTGCTAGGAGTGTAGCCCTCATCCACCCTCCAATTGCTAAGCTAAAGACTGCTAAGTGTTATATCGATGATCAATTCCGTTCCATTTCTGTGGTAGGTACTCTTGGCACCTACGTTGGCTAGATCTATATTGAGCCTGCCCAAGGCCTGCAGAAGAATCTGGCCCCTGGGATTGGTAAGGTGGCTCCCCTACTCATACTCGAGCGCTCCCGCTATTACCTACGGGTTTAGGCCAGTTAGCTCAGTTGTCATATGATCGACCATATTGAAAAACTGTTCAATTGACCACCTTGGCGATGTTTAGTAGCTGCAGACAGAACACTCCATTTTTTTACAACCGTGTAGCCTTTGTCCGTCGTGGACATAACTGCCGAACCGGATACTTACCGTCGTCCATACTGTTCCATGGCAACCCAGTTGCCGTTGCCGGGTGGAATGCGGTATGGGTTAAATATTATGGCGATATCCGATGCCGACTCGCGAACTGTCTGACACAGAAGTTGCTGGGTGGCCTCGCAATGGTTTAGGTTTAGTTAGGATACCTGCATTACGATTGGCCCGTTGGAATACTCTTAGCGGCCGGGCACTTTGCTTCTACGGGAACGTCGGACACTATCCGCTTCTTAGAAGTGCCAGGCCCCGTTTCACCCGGGGACTGCCTCTGCCCCTTGAAGGTCCCTTCCCCCATGGTAGATGAGCTGGAGTCTCCCACGGAGTCTGCGTGTGCTTCGAGACTATCTCCCTCGCCATCTCCGTGGCTCCTAGCCGAGCCAACTCTTTAGCACTTTGCTCGGCTAGGAGCTTGGCTTCCATCTCTTCTCTCTCCTTGCATGCAGCCTGCACTGTCATGCGTAGCCTGAGGAGGCTGAGTTTCAGGTCCTTAGCAATGTTGTTGCACGATGACGTAAAGTCAATTATCGCATCCAACTGCTCGGACAGGTCCACTATCTTAGGAAACGTTGCATCCTATCTATTGCCCGGATAAGTCCTGGCCCATCCATGGTCACGCTTAGCTTGGTGGAACCTGCTTACGATGCCGTGGCATTTCCGCAAGTATCGGACACGTCAGATCTCACCGCTTTAGGTGGTATGGACCTCACTAGGCCGCCTTTAGCGAACGGATTAACTTTCTCCTGGGTTTTGCTTGTTCCTAAGGTATTACCCTCCATTATGTTGGGTCCTCCTCCAGCTGCTATCCAAGCCCACGTGGAGTAGTCGCCAAAATGATCCCATGGTTATCTATGCCAGCTTGAAGGTGAACAGGGAGGCCATGCGACCCCAATGCGCCCTATGGCACTTCCTCTGTAGTTCGTTTAGCCAGGTGTACCGCGGGGAGGCAAACTACATCCACACTTCTCTACAATGAGTCTGTAATCTGGAGTCTGGAATTATGTGCATTTCTGTTAACACAGCCAAACTAATGTTACCGCAACCAGTTTTTCTTGTTTCAATGCATTTTTGAGACCAAAATCATTCAAATGGTGCACAAACATTAACTCTAAGTTGAACTTTTGAAATGCTACGAAGGTTTGAAATCCGGGGCAATATTGACCCAAATGTCTAGATATTTTTTTTTGTACAATCACCTTAAACTGATAAACAAAATTTATGCAAATATGAAGAATTTCCTAAAATATTAAGAGTCAGACAATTTCAGCACGATTGGTTTTGAATTAAATGAGACCGATAGCGTACATTCAAGATGCGCAATGGGTCATGGTTGACCCCAATATCTCAAAAAGGTTAATCCTCTAATTTTTAGAACGTCTTCGGAAACACCGGCGATGATAAAATAACAGATTTAAACAGATTGTTTAAAGAAGAAACAATCTTCCGAAGAAAAACATACGAGGGCGTATGATAAGTACCAGTGTTAGGCAAGAAAACTCTTCTTTTCTTTACCTAGTCTTATTTATTTCTCAATACAGTCTTCTTTCAATTCGATACATTTATTCCAGCGATATTCCAACTTTTTCAAGCAATCCAAAAAATATGATTTGTCGAATTCCGCAAAATAGACCACTGTTGTGGCAATGACTTCCTCGTTTGATGTGAATCGTTTTCGGCCGAGCCAGGTGCATTATAAACGGCATACAAATTCACTTTGATTTCCTCACACATCTTCCCATCCAAAAAGAAAAAAGCGAATCACTGATCGATATTGCTGTTTCTCTATGGTTGCGAAAAAAAGCAAACTTAACAACTTTCAACAGCTATCAAAACAAAACTTCCCGATGAATTGGTCTGAAATTTTTAAAGCTACTTGCAGGAAAAAAATCGTGTAATTCCAAGCCAAAGGAGACGTAAACAACGAAATTGTTTGCAATCTTTCATGCGCCATACAACAATGTTTGCAATCCCTCATACAACAGGCGAGATTCGGGTGTTATCTGGCTTAAATTTAAATGATTATTATTCTATTATTATAGAAATTAAAATGCATCTTTTTATCTGTGATTGTTCTCGAGAAGGCTATAAACTATGCCATACACATTTTGCGTCAATGATGCCATTAATTGCTAAACACGGGTACTTATCATAGTCCTCGTAGGTTTCATCTGCCGAGGATTTCAAGAAATAATAACGTTTGCATTAAAAAATGGACTTTTTTCGGATGGTGCTAAGACAGATAATTGCTTCTGATAAATTTCCCATAGAAGGTAATTATTTAAGCTTATTCGCAAAAAAAATCTACGCTTTTGCAAGCAGACATCCGGCAGTTAACCGCGGTTTTTGAGTTCTTTCTTCGTTTGATTTATCAATTCCTCCTCAGTTTTCGCGACAAAATTGTTGGACTAGATCTTACGCTTCAGGTTGGCCCAGAAATTCTCGATGGAACG